>JAVKPL010012963.1:0-68147 GCA_032173675.1 Gastrolobium villosum | reverse complement strand
CAACAGAAATAAAAGTTGAAGGGGACAGTTTGAGAATCAAAGTGCCAAGGTTGAAAGCCGAGCAAGAATGTGCGAAGAGAACAAAAGCTAATATTGAAGAAGAGTGGTCAAAGCTTAAAGAACAAATCAATGGAAGCACTGGTTTTAAAGAGTGAATCTTTAAGAATGTTTACAATATTTCTTTTTTTATTTGTATGAACGTTTACAATATTTCATGCTTGTGTTTTCTATTTGTATTTCTTTAAGAACAAGAATTGTTTTCTTTTCTTATTGTTAACGTGTATACAAATACAAAAAAAAAATATTGTAAACGTTCTTAAAGATTCACTCTTTAAAACCAGTGCTTCCAATGATTTGTTCTTTAAGCTTTGACCACTCTTCTTCAATATTAGCTTTTGTTCTCTTTGCACATTCTTGCTCTGCTTTCAACCATGGCACTTTGATTCTCAAACTGTCCCCTTCAGCTTTTATTTTTGTTGCTTTGTCAAACAATTTTCTCTTTCTTTTAGAAAAAACAATATCTCTTAGTGCTGCAAAATCTAAATCTTCAATCTTAGCTTCTATGGCACGCATTTTGTCTTCAAGGTCTCTTTTCTCTTCCCACGAACGGGTCAACTCATTAGTCACATACCTCTCATACTTGTCTGTTTCCACTGAGCAAAACCTTGTGAAAGTTGCAATATTACTGATTTTATTCTCAGTGAAATTCCTTTCTCTAGTAACAAACTGAGAAGGTACTTCATAATATCTTTCATTAATATAGAGCGTCCAGGGTGCACCAAAAAAGAGAACTTTTTTGATAGCAAGTCTAGCAAAATCTGTAAAGTTTTCTGGATTTTTTTGCTAGACCTAATTCTCACAGATACATCATTGAGTTGGGGGTCTTGGACATGTGACAAAGATGTGGTCTCTGCTACAAGATAAGCATAAAATGCTTCCATGTTCTTTTGATTTATATTAAATTGTAATGTGGCTTCTGCACTTGAATCAGCTTGATTTCTTGACATCTGTATATTTTTTGTGTAGCCACTATTGATTTGTTCTCCATAAGTGATTTTATCACCAAGTTGTGTTCCGCTATTTCTTGCGGATGATAGAATTTTATCACCAAGTTGTGTTCCACTGTTTCTTTTGGATGATACAATTTTATCACCAAGTTGTGTTCCATTGTTTCTTCCGGATGATACAATGGAACTTGATTCTGAAAGTTGCATAAAAAAGAAAAAAAAATTGCGTAGAAAAAGCAACCTTTTCCACACCATCAATCATATGTTGAAGGGGGTTGAACATGATTGAGGGATGCTAGACTCGAGAGAAGAATAAAGATTGGATAGTGCCTTTCGTTATTCCAAGAGAGACATAGCCACCACAGATGTGTGCGTTGGCTAAGGTTCAGTGAAGAAAATTAGAAAAGGAAAGGCATAAAATTAAAGAAGAAGAGGGGCTATTTATAGATGTGGTGCCAAATTATCACCCTCATCTAATCTCAATCTTATTGAGTAATTTCCTTAATTTTATCCAATTAATCCAATTGATTGGTTCCCAATTTCGTCCAATTAATTTAATTAATTGGCTTCCTTAATTTTGGTCAATCAATCTAATTGATTTGTTTCCCAAATTTCAGCCAATTAATTTAATTAAATGGTTTCCTTAATTTTGGTCAATCAAATGAATTGATTTGTTTCCCAAATTTCAGCCAATTAATTTAATTAATTGGTTTCCTTAATTTTGTTCAATCAATCCAATTGATTTGTTTTCTATCAATATAATTTATTTTCTCCACCTCCAATAAATCTGATTTAATGGCTATATTTAAATTCAAATTTCAAATTCGAAATTCAAAATTAGAATTTAAATTAATTTTATTTAAATTCAAATTTGTAATTCGGAATTCAAAATTAGAATTCAAATTGATTTTATTAATTTAACATTTAAATTAATTAAATTATATTATGATACCACCTACTCTTTCTTGGCCCAATATGTGGCTTTTCCAACTTATGCCCATTATGCTTTATTGGGCCCAAACCACATATGCTAGAATTCAAGACAATTTAAGGTGTTTGTGTGCGACCCATCAGGCCCAACATAGCCACTGACATAAATGGGCTTGGGCCCAATAGGCCCACTGACATAAATGGGCTTTGGTAGTAAGAAAAAAATGTAGTAAGTATACTCTTCCCCATTTTGGATATACATAAGTCTGAAAAGAATAAAATTTGATTGATCTATATATGTTTTCCTAGACTCCTACTTGAATAAAAGAAAATATATACTAATAATAATGCTTTATTCGCAAGAAAGGATTATTAGAATTTTTTTCAAAAAGTTATTTTTTCCAAAAAGATTACCTTAAATATATACTAATAATAAAGTTTATTTTTTCCAAAAAGATTACGTTAAATATTCAAACTGAAATATATAATTATTTAAAATTGTTATGTTATATTAGTTACAAATTTAGTTAATGGACACATTTTTTGGACGGAAGACCAAATTAATTCGTTTGCCCATTTTATTTAATTAATACATGAACTCAGATAATAGCATGTATGTTATTTTCATTTAACTAGTTATGTTTGGTCTCATTTTTATTTTGTTAAATTCAGTTAATGTATCAAACAAATCCAATTTATAAGTTTTTCCTTGCAAATTTTCAATATATTACCACCTAATTAACCACAAGCATCATTTTAGCTCCCGGAAGTTTTTGGATTCTATTTGTAATTGTGATTCATACATCTAAACATTAAAATAAATATTTTGTTAATATTTCATTATATTATGAGTAAAAAGTTGCGTACATGCTAAGCATGAGATCGATATAATTTTTGCATTCTTATATTTTTCTGTAAAAAAAAAATATATTGAATTATGTAAATAATATATTTAAATTGAAAAATTAGATGTCATGTATTGTTTTATATTATTTTTTTATCATTTACTAGGATTTTTATGTTTCTATTTTTTTATGATTTAAATAATTTTTCAATCAGATATTTACTAATTCTAAATAAATTCTTAAAATCTATAATAGCAATATTGAATAACTTCCAAACCTATAAATATCCATTTACAATCTTAAAAAAATATTAAAAGTATAAAAATAAAGTGAAAATATTCAAATTACAATAAAATATTTAAGATTTCAGCATTCCATGATTTGTTGTAGCAAAAACAAAAAACAAAAAATTAAGAGAGTTATACAAAAAATTTCTTTTGGTTGATTTTATTTTTTAGGAATATGATATTTCAGCAATGTAAAATATGAAAGTGATCTGCATCAAATGAGGATTCATGTGTTGTTATGAATATTATTTGGGGATTTTTTTTGATTTTGTTAAAAATAACATTTGGGAAATTTTATAAGGGGAAGTCAAAATGGAAACACAATTTAATTAATGAGAATTTTGCTTTTTTTTATTTAGTTTGATTTTGTAACTTGAATAGAAGTTAGACCTTGTGTGGGTTTAGACCCATTGTGTGGAAGTTATTCAATATTACTATTATATATTTTAAGAATTTATTTAGAATTAGTAAATATCCGTTTGAAAATTATTTAAATCATAAAAGTAATAGAAACATAAAAAATCATAGTAAATGATAAAAAAATAATATATAAAACAATACATGTAATCTAATTTTTCAATTTAATTATATTATTTACATAATTCAATATTTTTTTTTTACTGAAAAATATAAGAATGAAAAAATTATATCGATCTCATGCTTGGCATGTACGCAACTTTTTACTCATAATATAATGAAACATTAACAAAATATTTATTCTAAGGTTTAGATGCATGTATCACAATTACAAATAGAATCCAAAAACTTCAGGGAGCTAAAATGATGCTTGTGGTTAATTAGGTGGTAAGATATTTAAAATTTGTAAGGAAAAACTTCTAAATTGGAATTGTTTGATACTTTAACTGAATTTAATAACATAAAAATGAGACCAAATAGAACTAGCTAAATGAAAATAACTACATGCTATTATCCGAGTTCATGTATTAATTAAATAAAATAGGCAAACGAATGAACTTGGTCTTCCGTCCAAAAAATGTGTCCATTAACTAAATTTGTAACTAATATAACATAACAATTTTAAATAATTATATATCTCAGTTTGAATATTTAAGGTAATCTTTTTGGAAAAATTAAATTTTATTAATAGTATATATTTAAGGTAATCGTTTTGAAAAAAATAACTTTTTGAAAAAAATTCTAATAATCCTTTTTGCAAATAAAGCATTATTATTAGTATATATTTTCTTTTATTCAAGTAGGAGTCTAGGAAAACATATATAGATCAATCAAATTTTATTCCTTTCAGGCATATGTATATCCAAAATGGGGAAGATTATACTTACTACAATTTTTTCTTACAACCAAATCTTAATCGTTTGTTTTGTGTCAATTAATCAAATTTTTAAATTCTTGTTTTCTTTATTCTTGCTTTTAATTAGTTTAATAATTTAAATTTCAAATCAAATCCTGATTCAAATACAATTTCGATTGTCCAACTTAAGTAGAAGTAGTGAATTAGTGATTGAATCATAATCCTCGTGGGAACGGTCTCTTACTCAAACATTATATTACTTGTACGACCAATGCACTTGCCGTGAGTCCCAACAGACAACAAAGAATTGCTAGTGCTCTGTGTTGTCATTAGATGGATTAGGCCTAATGGGCCCAAGGCCATTTATGTCAGTGGCTATGTTGAGCCTGATGGGTCGCACACAAACACCTTAAGTTGTCTTGAATTCTAGCATATGTGGTTTGGGCCTAAAAAGACATAATGGGCATAAGTTGAAAAAGCCCACATATTGGGCCAAGAAAGAGTAGGTAGCATCCTAAGTCAAGTTGGACTTTATCCATGATATAATCTAATTAATTTAAATGTTGAATTAATAAAATTAATTTTCTAATTTCGAATTTCAAATTAGAAATTGAATTTAAATAAAATTAATTTAAATTCTAACTTTGAATTTTGAATTTGAAATTTGAATATAAATATAACCATTAAATTAGATTTATTGAAAATAGAGAAAATAAATTATATTGATTGGAAACAAATCAATTGGATTGATTGACCAAAATTAAGGAAACCAATTAATTAAATTAATTGGCTGAAATTTGAGAAACAAATCAATTGTATTGATTGACCAAATTAAGGAAACCAATATATTAAATTAATTGGCTGAAATTTGGGAAACAAATCAATTGGATGATTGACCAAAATTAAGAAAACAAATTAATTAAAAAAATTGGTTGAAATTGGGGAAACCAATCAATTGGATTGATTGGATAAAATTAAGGAAATCACTCAATAAGATTGAGATTAGATGAGGGCGTTGATTTGGCCCCACATCTATAAATAGCTCCTCTTCTTCTTTAATTTTGTATCTCTCCTTTTCTAATTTTCTTCACTGAACCTTAGCCAACGCACACATCAGTGGCAGCTATATCTCTCTTGGAATAACAAAAGTCACTACCCAATCTATATTCTTCTCTCGAGTCTAGCATCCCTCAATCATGTTCAACCCCCTTCAACATATGATTGATGGTGTGGCAAAGGTTGCTTTTTCTGCACAATCTTTTTTTTTTAATTTTTTTTCTCTTTTATGCAACTTTCGGAATCAAGTTCCATTGTATCATCCGGAAGAACCAATGGAACACAACTTGGTGATAAAATCGTATCATCCGGAAGAAATAGCAGAACACAACTTGGTGATAAAATTGTATCTTCCGAAAGAAACAGCGGAACACAACTTGGTGATAAAATTACTTCTGGAGAACAAATCAATAGTGGCTACACAAAAAACATACAGATGTCAAGAAATCAAGCTGATTCAAGTGCAGAAGCCACATTACAATTTAATACAAATCAAGATAACATGGAAGCATTTTATGCTTCTCTTGTAGTAGATACCACATCTTTGTCAAATGTCCAAGACCCCCAATTCAATGATGTATATGTGAGAACTAGGTCTAGCAAAAAAACCCACCAAACTTTGCAGATTTGGATAGACTTGCTATCAAAAAAGTTCTCTCTTTTGGTGCACCCTGGACGCTCTATATTAATGAAAGATATTATGAACTACCTCCTCAGTTTGTCACCAGATGAAGGAATTTCACCGAGAACAAAATCAGTAATATTGCAACTTTCACAAGGTTTTGGGCAGTGGAGTTTGGACTATGAAAATCCAAACCTCAAACTTGTCTCGATAACTGCAGATTTATTGAAAGCTGAGAAATTGAAAGATGATCTTGAAGCTAATGTTAAAGATTTCATGGAAACGGACAAGTATGAGAGGTATGTGACTATTGAGTTGACCCGCTTACAGGAAGAGAAAAGAGACCTTGAAGAGAAAATGCATGCCATAGAAGCTAAGATTGAAGATTTTGCAGCACATAGAGACATTGTTTTTTCTAAAAGAAAAAGAAAATTGTTTGACAAAGTAACAGAAATAAAAGTTGAAGGGGACAGTTTCTGAATCAAAGTGCCAAGGCTGAAAGAAGAGCAAGAATGTGCGAAGAGAACAAAAGCTAATATTGCAGAAAAGTGGTCAATGCTTAAAGAACAAATCAATGGAAGCACTGGTTTTAAAGAGTGAATCTTTAAGAACGTTTACAATATTTTTTTTTATTTGTATGAACGTTTACAATATTTCATGCTTTGTGTTTTCTATTTGTATTTCTTTAAGAACAAGAATTGTTTTCTTTTTTTATTGTAAACGTTCAAACAAATACAAAAAAATAATATTGTAAACGTTCTTAAAGATTCACTCTTTAAAACCAGTGCTTCCAATGATTTGTTCTTTAAGCTTTGACCACTCTTCTTCAATATTAGCTTTTGTTCTCTTCGCACATTCTTGCTCTGCTTTCAATCTTGGCACTTTGATTCTCAAACTGTCCCCTTCAACTTTTATTTCTGTTGCTTTGTCAAACAATTTTCTCTTTCTTTTAGAAAAAATAATGTCTCTCTGCGCTGCAAAATCTAAATCTTCAATCTTAGCTTCTATGGCCTGTATTTTCTCTTCAAGGTCTCTTTTCTCTTCCTGCAAGCGGGTCAACTCATTAGTCACATACCTCTCATACTTGTCTGTTTCCGTGAAATCTTTAACATTAGCTTCAAGATCATCTTTCAATTTCTCAGCTTTCAATAAATCTGGAGTTATTGACACAAGTTTGAGGTTTGCATTTTCATAGTCCAAACTCCACCGAGCAAAACCTTGTGAAAGTTGCAATATTACTGATTTTGTTCTCAGTGAAATTCCTTCCTCTGGTGACAAACTGAGCCATAATATCTTTCATTAATATAGAGCGTCTAGGGTGCACCAAAAAAGAGAACTTTTTTGATAGCAAGTCTAGCAAAATCTGCAAAGTTTTCTAGGTTTTTTTGCTAGACCTAGTTCTCACAGATACATCATTGAGTTGGGGGTCTTGGACATGTGACAAAGATGTGGTCTCTGCTACAAGAGAAGCATAAAATGCATCCATGTTCTCTTGATTTGTATTAAATTGTAATGTGGCTTCTGCACTTGAATTAGCTTGATTTCTTGACATCTGTATGTTTTTTGTGTAGCCACTATTGATTTGTTCTCCAGAAGTGATTTTATCACCAAGTTGTGTTCCGCTGTTTCTTCCGGATGATACAATTTTATCACCAAGTTGTGTTCCGCTGTTTCTTCCGGATGATACAATTTTATCACCAATTTGTTTTCCATTGTTTCTTCCGGATGATATAATGGAACTTGATTCTGAAAGTTGCATATAAGAGAAAAAAATTTAAAAAAAAATTGCACAGAAAAAGCTACCTTTTCCACACCCTCAATTATATGTTGAAGGGGGTTGAACATGATTAAGGGATGCTAGACTTAAGGGAAGAATAGAGATTGGGTAGTGCCTTTCGTTATTCTAAGAGAGATATAGCCGCCACAGATGTGTGCGTTGGCTAAGGTTCAGTGAAGAAAATTAGAAAAGGAGAGACACAAAATTAAGGAAGAAGAGGAACTATTTATAGATGTGGCGCCAAATCATCTCCCTCATCTAATCTCAATCTTATTGAGTAATTTCCTTAATTTTATCCAATCAATCCAATTGATTGGTTTCCCCAAATTTCAGCCAATTAATTTAATTAATTGGCTTCCTTAATTTTGGTCAATCAATCCAATTGGTTTGTTTCCCAAATTTCAATGAATTAATTTAATTAATTGTTTTCCTTAATTTTGGTCAATCAATCCAATTGATTTATTTCCCAAATTTCAGCCAATTAATTTAATTAATTGTTGTCCTTAATTTTGGTCAATCAATCCAATTGATTTATTTCAATGGTGCTAGGTTGGTTGCATGAGATGCACCACTAAGTGACATGGAGTTGTCAACCTAATGTTAAGAGAGGGTATGAGATACTGTTGATTAGGATCAACCCATTATTTAAATTAATCTTGCGGTATCAGACGGAGATTAAAATAAATAATCGCACTCTTAATCCCACTAAGGTAAAATCTAAAAGTAGATTAACCCTAAGTCAAAAGGTAAGGGTCATTGACTTAGATAATTTTTTTTAACTACATGTCCACATATTAATAAATCATCTTTACATCTTTTTTAGTTTTTAGTATGACTAATCCACTGTCACTGCGCTCAATACTCGATGCGACTAAACTGACCGGTTCAAACTTTATGGACTGGTATCGGAACTTAAGAATTGTTCTTAGGTCCGAAAAGATTGCTTGCGTTCTAGATGCTGCATTACCCGTAGCTCCTAGGGAAGGGGAAGAAGGGTTCACAGAATTTGATTTCGAGGCCCACAAACAGCACATGGATGACAATGTGATGGCAGTCTGTATCATGTTGGCATCCATGTCGCCTGAACTGCAAAAGCAGCATGAGCATATGAATGCTCCCTCTATTATCATGCATCTCAAAGAGTTATATGATATGAAAGGCAGGCATGAGAGGTATGAGGCCTCTAGAGAATTGTTCGCTTGTAGGATGTCTGAGAGCATGTCTGTGGGCAGTCATGTTCTTAAGATGATCGGACTTATTGAGAAGCTAGGAAACCTAGGCTTCATCATGGATGCCGAGCTACGTAATGACTTAGTCCTCACCTCACTTCCACCTTCCTTCAGTCAATTCATAATGAATTACAACATGCATGGGATGCAAGTGAGCTTGCCTGAATTGTTAAGTATGTTAACAACTGCCGAAGTGTCTATCAAGAAGGATAGGACACAGGCTCTTCTGATTGGTGGGCCTAGCAAGGCCAAGGGAAAGGGTAAAGAGCCTGCCAAAGGTGACTCCCTTAAACCCAAAGGAAAATCCAAGAAGAAGAAAGACAAAAAGAAGGGTAAGAAGGCATCCAAGGACAAGGGCGATGCTGTGTGCTTTCATTGTGGCAAGAAATGCCATTGGAAGAGGAATTGTCCAGACTACCTGAATAATGTGAAGGACAAGAAGCATGGTGATGTTTCTGCCTCAGGTGTTTTCATGATTGAGATAAATTATTCTTGTGCTAATCCGACCTCATGGGTATTGGATACCGGTTGTGGTTCTCATATCTGTAATATGTTGCAGGTGCTTAGAAGCCCAATGAGATTGGAAAGAAACGAGGTGGATCTCCGCGTTGGTAATGGAGCAAGGGTTGCTGCTCATTCAGTTGGAGATGCCGACCTTATTTTGCCTATGGGCCTTTTGTTGCATTTGAATAATTGTCTTTATGTTCCAAATATTTCTAGAAACATTATTTCTATTTCTTGTTTACAACAAGATGGTTATACTTTCAGTATTAGGAATGGTACATTTTCTATCATTTTGAATTATATGGTTTATGATACTGCTTCTTTAATAAATGGATTACATGTTCTGGAAATGGGAACTGAAATGCTCAATGTAGATGTGAAACGACCTAGGATGGATAATCAATCTTATCTTTGGCACTGTAGACTAGGGCACATAGATGAAACAAGATTGTCTAGAATGCATATAGATGGATACCTAGATTCCAAGGATTTGGAATCCTATGTGAATCTTGTCTAGCTGGGAAAATGATTCATCAAAAACCCAAAGGGCCTGAGAGTCATAGGGCTAGTGAGTTATTATAACTCATTCATACTGATGTATGTGGCCCGATGTCTATTGAGGCTAGAGGAGGATAATCCTATTTCATTACCTTTACTGATGACAAATCGAGACTTGGGTACGTGTACTTAATGAGATATAAATCTGAAGTCTTTGAAAAGTTCAAGGAGTTTAGGAATGAAGTAGAGAAATAGCGTGGCAAGATGATTAAGACATTACGATCAGATCGTGGGGTGAATATCTGAGCCAAGAGTTTCAGGATTATCAGAGAGAAAATGGAATTCTCTCACAACTTACCGCCCCTTACACACCACACCAAAATGGTGTCTCCGAAAGAAGAAACAGGACCTTGTTTGTAAGAACCTGCACCGCTAATTAAGGTAATTAATGAATTAATTATGATAATTAGGAAATAATTCCATAATTGACCCTAATAGTTATTATGAGGCTTTAATAATTATAATTAGTGGGTAAGAATGCTGAAAGTCGCTTTTCGGAAGAAAAGTGCAGATACCGGTTCTGCTACCCGGTATAAATGAGTACCGGAAAAGTATCCTGGAAAATTATAAAAAGTGCATGATAATTACTAGAATAATATGTAGGACTTGTAAAACAAGATTCAAGTCAAAATAATGAGAAATGATGCCAGAATTGATACTGGCTATGGAAAAGCGCGTACCGGAAAGGTGCTCCGAGAAATAAAATAAAAATATGAAAAATCTTAGAAAAATGTGTAGGTTTAGATTCCAAAGATTGGGACCAAGATCTTTTGCGTTGCTATTAAGGCTAATACTGCGCGTTAAGTGGCCTTTGGGCTATAAATACTACCACTAAGGGCACAAAACCCTAGGCAGCAGCATTTCTTACGTGAATTGTTGGCTGGTGTGCTGCTGAGCACTGTTCCATTGCTGCATTCTCCCACCTTGTGAGCCTTGTGACCATTTCTTCTTTGTTCTTCATAGTTTCATCATCATAAACACCTAGAGGGAGTGTGCTTGTGTTTGGTGAGGGTGAGGAGAGACCTTGGGGGAGTGTCCAGCCACTGTGAGTTGGTGTTGGGGCTGAGTTCTTTGTGTGAGAAGAGTGGAAGTCATGATCATGGCATTCTAAGGTCCAAGAAGCAACCTTTGGTGCCAAGAACCAACCTTTGGTGTAGCATTTTCGTGTCCTTGGGTGTGCTGGACTTAGGAGCTGCATTGGGAGCTCCAAGGGCACTTTGAGTTGCTGATTAAGCTTTAGGGTAAGTCACCTTAACTTGATCATGTGTTTTAATGGCCTAAAGGTGGTATCATGGTATGTTAAGGGGTTTAACATGTAACCAACACATAAGTGAACTTGTATATGCTTAAAAATTGATCCTTGGTCGTGTACAAGTGTTAAAAGTTGGACCTTTGGACTGGATATTCATGAAATGCAGAAACTGCATTTTATCGTGAGATATCTGGATATTTCTTGAATAGATATCTGGATATCGATATCCGGATATGGTATCCGGATATTCATATCCAGATATGGTCAGTGTGATATCCGGATATTGCATATCCGGATATGTCCCTTGAAATATCCGGATATTCTGGGATTTCAAAGAACAGTAGCTGTGCTTTGTGAACAGTAAGTTACTGGGGGTTTGTGGACCCTAGATCAAGGAAGTTGGACTTCTGTAATTAATGAACTAAGTCAGATTCACATGATTAAGGGCTTATGGCTTTATTGGAAGCTTTAAGACGTAAAACGTAAAGGAAAGGCGTAGTCTTTAAGTTGTATGCTTGTGATGCATAATTAATGATATATTATTGGTCCATAATAGATTGTGATACTTTTGTCTTTGGACTTGAGAGTGGTTAGACTCTTGGTTTGGATAGCTAGCTTGCAAGGTAAGCTTTCGTGTCCTCGGTTTAGCCATGTTGTGGTTCCACCATGTCCCATGGGGATATGGTTATATGCATGCTGTGTTACATGCTTTTGATATTTGGAAATGCTGTTGAGCTGTTATATGCAATGTGCTTTTATGATATGCATGTGGTGTCCACCTTTACGGTAAGCCTGAGTATATAGTACATACGATAAGGTGAGGCTGTGGGTGAGGTGCAAGCGGTGTTCCTTGTACTCATGTGGGTTTATACGTATTCTTACATTTCTCTGGCCAGTAGATTGTATAAACACACATGGCACGAATATCTGTTGCACTGCATAGTTTTGGAACTAATATTGGAAATATTGCTTTTGAACTTATATTGCACATGTAAGTGAGCTTGGGGTGGAAGATCCTTGAGGACCCCTTGTCTTACTGAGATTTCTTGTTTAGAGATCTCACCCCACGTTTGGGGACGCTTATTTCAGGTTCAGGTAATGTTGAGGGCTCAGGTGGTAGGAGGCCAGAGTTGAGTTAGACTTATCTGTGTTATGCTGACATGTTGGATGCTGATTATTTGACTGCTATTTATGTTTTCAGTTATGATTATGTTGAGACTGATATTGGGCATTGTTGCCTTATTTGGTGAGCATGGGGTTTGTCCATGCTGCATAGACTTGTTATTGTCTTCTTTAGTTAATGTTGTATTAAAGTATCAGGATTTATGGTCCAGGCTATGTGTTGTAGTCCTGTGACATTAGATACTCACATTACATTTATATATGAGGTATTCAGTTAGTCGTCTTGCAATTTACATACAGGCAGTATTTTATGAAATTGATTAAGTAATCAAGTTGGCTAAGGTTAATGACGTCATAATTGAATTAAAGAAAAATTTATTCCGCATTTTAATTAAGTGTGGCTTAATATGATAGTATGTTAACAATCTGGGTTGACGCAGGCTGTTACATTGTTAAACATGGTTAGGTCTATGATGAGTGAGACTCAACTTCCAAAATCATTTTGGGGATATGCCTTAGACACAACGACAAACCTTCTAAATAGGGTACCGTCTAAATCAGTTCAGACCACACCATGTGAATTATAGAATGGTAAGAGATCCAACCTGAGTTACCTCAGGGTATGGGGATCCCTAGCTTATGTCAAAGCTTTGACATCAGACAAGCTTAGTGCTAAGAGTACTAAATGTCTATTTGTGTGGTATCCAAAAGGTACTAAGAGATACTACTTCTACTCCATGGATGAACACAAGGTGTTTGTATCAAAGAATGCTGAGTTCCTTGAGAAGGATTTGATCTCTCAATGAGGCAGTGGGAGTAAGATTGATCTTGAAGAAGTTCAAGAACCACATGAACAGATTAAGGAACCCGAGTCTGCTCCGCAGGCAACGTTCTCCAATGGAGAAGTAAACACACAACTCCGTAGGTCTACGAGGGTCATCCATCCACCTGAGAGGTATGGGTTTCTGATTGAGAATCAGCACACTGTTGAGGATGATGAACCAAGTAACTACGAAGAGGCAGTCAAGGATGTTGACTCTTCTAGATGGCTTGAAGCCATGGAATCTGAAATGGATTCCATGTATCAAAACAAGGTATGGACCTTGGATCCTAAACCGCAAGGAATAGTTCCTATCGGTAACAAATGGGTCTTTAAAAGAAAGACCGATGCAGATGGCAACGTTCAGACCTACAAAGCTAGGTTGGTGGCGAAAGGGTATAGTCAAAGACAAAGAGTTGACTATGATGAGACTTTCTCACCAGTTGCCATTATCAAATCTATAAGGATCATGCTTGCAATAGCAGCATCTCACGACTATGAAATTTGGCAAATGGATGTCAAGACCGCCTTCTTGAATGGGTTCTTGAAGGAGGAAGTGTACGTGACACAACCTGAAGGCTTTGAAATCAAAGATCAGGAGCATATGGTATGCAAACTACAAAGGACGATATACGAGCTAAAGCAAGCATCAAGGAGTTGGAATATACGTTTTGATGAAGTCGTTAAGAGTAACGATTTTATCAAGAACGAGGATGAACCTTGTGTTTACAGGAAGGTTAGTGGGAGTAATGTCATCTTCCTAGTACTTTATGTAGATGACATATTGCTAATAGGGAATGACATCCCCACATTAAAAATAACGAAAGAATGGCTTTCAGAAAACTTCACCATGAAGGATTTGGGAGAAGAGGCCTTTATACGTAGTATAAAGATCTATAGAGATAGATCCAAGAGGCTGTTGGGTTTATCTTAATCCACGTATGTTGACAAGATGCTAAAGAGATTTAGCATGGAAGGGTCGAAAAGGGCTTTTCTTCTTGTCAGTCATGGGGTACACCTATCAAAGGCTATGTGTCCTAAGTCACAGCCTGAGAAGGATCGCATAAGTGGAATTCCATACGCTTCTGCTATTGGATCCATCATGCATGCTATGATATGTACGAGACCGGATGTCTCATATGCTTTGAGAATTATGAGCAGATACCAGTCTGACCCTGGAGAGGGTCACTGGACGGCAGTCAAAACCATCCTTAAATACTTAAGAAGAACTAAGGATGTGTTTCTGGTCTATGGTGGGGTTAATGAGTTAACAGTGAAAGGGTTCACTGATGCCAGCTTTCAGAGTGACAAAGATGACTGCAAGTCATAGTCAGGGATCGTATTCACCTTAAATGGTGGGGAAGTGTCATGGAAAAGTTCCAAGCAGGAGACAACAGCAGATTCAACGACAGAAGAGTTGTGGGTGGACCTATAAGAGTATAGCTAGCACTGAACAGACCCGCAAAGAGACTCTATGGGGAAATCTCACAGATAGTATCATTAGAGTAGTCTCTTTATATTTGGGTATGTCTTTCCTTAGACCAGAAGCTATTACCTAGACTGTGTTCTAGAAGGCATGCTTTGATTGTATACCTCGTCTGCCTGAAACAAGGAGACTCATAGGTATACTGTTGGGCGTGTCCTGAAAGAGCACAGTGCTAGGGTGATAAGCTGAAGGAATTCGTCAAATCTCTGTGAGAGATTAGGTTATCTGTAAACCGGAGAAATTGGGATGACATTTACAGGGACTCGGGAATCTATGCATAGTAAAAGAGATTGTGAGATTATCTGCCTTTATAGTCAGTAAATTGAAGATTCCCTATTTCGAATAAAGCTTACCCTAAACCGCAAGGGTTGATACATTTCCTTACCCTAGGTTTAATGGGAAGGTAATCGAGACGAAGGGAAATACATACGGAAACCAAATATGTGTAATAGGATGATCAAGTCATTAATCTGACTAGCTCTGAGGCAACAAAGCATTGCTAGTGCTCTGTGTTGTCATTAAATGGGTTGTGAGCTTGTTGGGCCCGAGCCCATTTATGTCAGAGGCTATGTTGGACCTAATGGATCACACGCTAACACCTTATAGTCATGATGATCTAGCTTTAAAGGTATTGGGCCTAATAATGGTTGTTAGCCCAAGAAGCTGTTTGGAAGCCCACCTAAAGGGAAGAGGGCGCATGGATCATGTAATGGGCTTGGATGGTCCAAGACATTACTAATTAATTTAATTAGTTAAATCAATTATCAAACATTTGAATTTTGAACTTTCAATTTGAAATTTGAAATTGGAATTGAAATTTTGAAATTCGAATTTTGAATTTGAAATTTGAAATTTGAAATTTGAAATTTGAATTTTGAAATTGGATTTTGAAATTTGAATTTTTGAATTTGAAATTTGAATTTTGAATTTAAACGTTTGAACATTTGAATTTAAATGTTTGAATTCGAATTTGAATTGGCTATGAAAAGTTGTTTCATAACAAAAGGATAAGATGAGATCTTGTTGGAACAAATCCCCTGCATCAAGAGAAGATATTTAATCTCATCCAAAAGGGATATGGTGCGCCACTTTGGTTGGAGATGAGTGTCATCTTGTCAACTAAATGTGCTCCAATTCAGATTTGGTTGGTTGAGAGAATCAGTGAGTGAGTTCGTTCAAATTTGAATGCAACTACTCAACGTATCTGGACTCCTTTTGGGACTGAATGGGGCGCACAGTTTGAATGGTCATGAGATGACCATTAGGTCAGAATCTTAGTTAGATAAGGACCTAATCTCATAAGGATTCAAAGGGGAGGTTGTTGGGAATTTTGAATTGCAACAACCCCTTTATTTCCTCTAAGTGTGCGCAAACTTGGTTAGGTTTTGAATTGGAAAAATTCACTCATTCTCTCTCTTACTCTCTTATGCGCACAAGGGGAGAATTATCCTAAGGGTTTTCACATGAACACCTAGCCAATTCTACTCAATCCTTGCACCACTCCTGTGAAGTTTTCATGCTGAAGACTTCACTCTTCTAAACACATAAACCTAGCCTCCATCTTCACCTATTGAGCGCATAGCAAGCCTCTCTGTGGTGGTCATCTAGTGGCTTTCAAGAAGGAGTTCTTGCATCTTGACGTGGGTGGTGTGGATCAACGTTAGAGGGTTTGAACCCTTCAAACCTGACACTGATCTCCCCGGTGATCGGATTATAAACAAGGTAACATCATGTTGTCTTAAAGCATGAGAATTTTTTTCATGTGTGTTTCCGCAAGGAAAAATTTTTGTTTTTCTCTCTCACATGCTTCGGCCTTCAAGGCCAGTTTACTTTCACACAGTCTTTGGAATCCCTCTCTTTCGGGTGTTGATTCGATTCATTCATGTACCCCCGTCGCTGGAAGCCTGCCAGGAGCCGCTCCTTGTCCGTGCCCTTGCGCACTGGCGATCACTCCCCGCCCTCGTCAGCGCCCGAGATGTTACACTTTCTTAAAATCTTTTTCTTTCAAAATTTAAATTAACCAACAAACAAATTTTTTTTCTACAGAATGACGTAGCTTTGAGTTCCCTATTACACCAAGGGATACGTCGGAGCGGGACCATCCCGTCAAACACAAAAATAAATTTTCAAAATTAGTTTTCTTTTTCTAACAATCAATTTTATTTAATTCTTTGGGTGAAACAAATATTTAAAATTTTATCAATAATTTGCACAATTAATACAAGGTAACCACTTTTATAAACGAACGGTGTAGGGTGCTAACATCTTCCCTACTCGTAATCGACTCCCGAATCCATTTCTGTTTTCAAAGACTAGTTTTCTCAAATAAAAGGGTTTTTCCAATGTTTTCCCAAATAAACCTTGGTGGCGACTCCATACGATATATTTAGCCGTCAAGTCACGATCCGGTTGCGACACTAACGATCAAAGGTTATCAGAACTGGTAATATTAAACTTTGCAACCTTGAGAAGTTGAGAAATCTAAAGAGTAATATATTAGATGTGTTTAAAAGCTTAGTATTGGCAAGATAAAGTCAAAAAGTTTGTCAAGTGTCTTGTTTCTGCGAGGTTGTTTATTTATTGACAACTCTCTTGGCTCTTGCTTTTTCCTGCCTATTTTGTTATTTACAAATTGCTGTCACGTTATGCAATATTTTTTGGATCTTAATTTAAAATATTAGTGGTTGAACATATTTTCCAGAATAAGTATATTATTAATGAAATGATACACGAAGTTTGGATAAAATTTACATCAAATAGCAGTATGGATTGAATACTCCTTCAGTATGCATATTTCTAAAAAAGCTCCAATGCTGCCATCTATAACACCTCGTAAATTCAAATGTGAAATTATATGATATAATGTGGGTTAAAAGGGAAGGGTTAGTGAAAATCCTGAAATTGGGGTCAAAATGTGTACCAAGGGCAAAATGGTAAATTGCTAGAAACGTAAACCGAGGTAAAATGGATTCAGGACGAAAAATTGAGTGAATAGGCAAGTTTTGAAAATTTTGATGAATAATGATTTTTCCGGTGTAAAAATACTGTGGTATAATTGTACCGATAGAAGTGAAATTTTTATGAGTATCTTGAGGAAATAAAAATATGTCATGAACCAGAAAAACATGTGGATAGTGAATTTGTGATTGGAATTGGGTGAGGGATTAAAGTTAAATCGCGTGTGAGACCCGCTCCCACCAAACCCACTTACTTTTTCCCTTCCCCCCACGCAGCTCCCTCTTCTCTCTCCCTCTTTTCTTTCTTTTTCTTCTTCTTCCTCCTTCATGTGCGCCACCATGGAAGCATAGGGCAAGAGACTTTCTTGCCCTTTTCCACATCTTTGAGCCGCCAAATTGATAAAGTTCCAACACCGAAGTTGTTTGTAGTGAGGTTGTGAGTATATTACCCTTCTTGAGAGAGTCATGAAAGTGAGTGTATAATGAGATCGTTTTCCACCCATTTGTGCGAAATTATGGGATTTTGGCTGCGCCTAATCATATTTATACCCAAAGATAGAATATTATATTGACTTTTTATTTATATTTACTTTACCTATTCTCACTGATATAATTAAATCAGAATTTCAATTGACCTTTATTTTTTTTTCTCTCCTCTTGAGATTATGATCGAATGATGTTAGAGAAAAATAAATAAAACATACAATAAAAAAGATAGACATTATATTCTATCCTACCTATAATTTAAAAATAGAAGCCCACTTATAAACTTTGCGTAAGACCAAAATCAATTTTACTTTTTAATTAATATTTATTTTTCTCTCTCCTCTTTAGACCCTGATCTAATAGTCTTTTAGAGTTGATGCAGAAGGAAAATCAAGAGTTTTAGCACTTAAAATACAATAAAGAGAATTTTTAGTTGTCAATAACTCTTGGGAGCATAATCTTGGAAGTTGGGTTTAATTATTGTTATTTTTTTTTCCTAAGCAACATAACTCTTGGGAGCATGACTCTTGGGAGTTGGGTTTAGTTAGTGTTATTTCTATTTCCTAAGCAACACAACTCTTGGGAGTTATTTGTCTCTTTGTATTCTCATGCTTTTAGTTATTCTAGAAATATAGGATATTTTGTAATGCAGAAGACAGATTTGATGAATGAAAAAGTGTGTTGCAAGTGCTTAAACTTGTCTTGAATCTTGTTATCTTTATCTAACCTTGGGTTAGTGGTGAGGCTAGTGGGTTCTTTATCAGTTGGGAGGGTGGCTTAGCCTTTAATCTCAATTGTGGTGGACTCTTATATATCCCGTTTATTTTTACAGAGTGTATTTTCCCCTTTTCTCATACCCATCATGCATCAACTTGGTATCAGAGCACCGGTTCACATGGAAGACGAAGGTCCAAGGTACAGAACTCGTGAGCAAAATCAGAATATAAGGCGTGACCAACAACTTGCAAATCTTAAAAATCAGATTGAAGAAATACGCCAAACTCTTGCTAATTATGTCCAAGGAAATCATCTTGGACGTAGGAGACATTCCAGAAGCACTCACAGCCCCTCCAATCATGATTCTTCTGCTAGTGAATCAAGTGTTTCTTCAAATGAGTCAACACCTCATGATAGAAGAAGGAGAAAATTCCAAGATGGCTTTAGAGATGTGAAGATCGAACCCCCAGAATTTGATGGCAGCTTGAATCCCGATATTTATTTGGAACGGGTTCGTTTTATTGAGCTAATTTTTGATGCTAAGGACTTTGATGATGAGAAGTGCTTCAAAATTGCAAGCATCAAACTCAAAAAGTATGCATCAATATGGTTTGAGAACTTGAAGATGGAGAGGAACCGAGAAGGCAAGAGAAGGCTCAAATCTTGGGCTAAACTGAAGAGGCTAATGGATAAAAGATTTCTTCCTACCAGTTACAAACAAGACTTGTATCTCAAAATTGCTTCTCTCAAACAAGAAGATTTGAGCGTTGAAAAGTATATTAGGGAGTATGAGCAACTCCTTATGACTAGTGGCCTTCAAGAAGTTCAAGAACAAAAAACTGCTCGTTTTATTGGCGGGTTAAATACCGATATTGCTGAGAAGGTGGAACTACAACCTTTTTGGACTTTTGAAGATGTGTGCAAGTTAGCCATTAAAGTGGAGAAACATTCAAAATCAAACAAGGCAACCAACAAGCCATCAAGTTTCTTTAAGAATTCCTCTTCCAAGGGTGACTCCTCTTCATCACAAATTATTAAGGAGAAGGTCGAGGAAGCTCCGAAAGAATTTAAAAAGAATTTGGATGAAAAGAAATGTTTTCGATGCCAAGGCTATGGCCATTTTGAAGCTGATTGTCCTAATAGGCGGGTTATGACACTTAAAGAAATTGAAGAAATTGAGCATGAATATGAACAAGGTCCAGTTTGGGATGCTGAACATGATGAAATCTCGGATGAAGAAATTATCTTAGGAGCAGATCAAGGGGAGCATCTGCTTATGTTACAAAGAGTCCTCCATGCTACAGAAGAACCTAAAGAGAAAAGCCAAAGAGAAAGTATGAGTCCTTGTTCTATTCCAGCTTTACATGTTCCTAAAAAGGATGGTACTATGCGTATGTGTGTTAATAGTAAGGCCATAAACAACATCACCATCAAGTATAGGTATCCAATCCCTTGCCTTGATGATATGCTTGATGAATTATATGGTTCTAATGTTTTCTCTAAGATTGATTTTCGCAGTGGATATCACCAAATTAGAATGAAGGAAGGAGATGAGCGGAAGACTGAATTTAAGACTAAAGGAGGGTTATATGAATGGAGAGTCATGCCCTTTGGGCTTTCTAATGCTCCAAGCACCTTTATGAGACTTGTGAATGAAACTCTTCGTCCTTTCATTGAGAATTTTGTTGTGGTGTGTTTTGATGATATCTTTGTCTATTCCACGAGTAACGAAGACCATGAGGATTTGAGGACAAATCCCAATCAGGAAGAGGAGGATGATACAGAAGGAAAACCAAGTGTTTTAGCACTTAAAATACAATAAAGATAATTTTTAGTTGTCAATAACTCTTGGGAGCATAATCTTGGAAGTTGGGTTTAATTATTGTTATTTTTGTTTCCTAAGCAACATAACTCTTGGGAGCATGACTCTTGGGAGTTGGGTTTAGTTAGTGTTATTTTTATTTCCTAAGCAACACAACTCTTGGGAGTTATTTGTCTCTTTGTATTCTCATGCTTTTAGTTATTCTAGAAATATAGGATATTTTGTAATGCAGAAGACAGATTTGATGAATGAAAAAGTGTGTTGCAAGTGCTTAAGCTTGTCTTGAATCTTGTTATCTTTATCTAACCTTGGGTTAGTGGTGAGGCAAGTGGGTTCTTTATCAGTTGGGAGGGTGGCTTAGCCTTTAATCTCAATTGTGGTGGACTCTTATCTATCCCGTTTATTTTTACAGAGTGTATTTTCCCCTTTTCTCATACCATCACGCATTTGATATCCCTTCTGATTTAAATGTTTTTGGAAACTACTTTTTCGGGCTTAGTACTATATATATTTCCATATACTCACAGTGGCTGGAGTTGACTTGTTGCCAGGTGAGGTCGACCCACACAATGGGTCTAAACCCACACAAGGTCTAACTTCTATTCAAGTTACAAAATCAAACTAAATAAAAAAAAATCTCATTAATTAAATTATGTTTCCATTTTGACTTCCCCTTATAAAATTTCCCAAATGTTATTTTTAACAAAATTAAAAAAAATCCTTAAATAGTATTCATAACAACACATGAATCCTAATTTGATTGAGATCACTTTCATATTTTACATTGCTGAAATATCATATTCCTAAAAAATAAAATCAACCAGCAGAAATTTTTTGTATAACTATCTTAATTTCTTGTTTTTTGTTTTTGCTACAACAAATCATGGAATACTGAAATTTTAAATATTTTATTGCAATTTGAATATTTTCACTTGATTTTTATACTTTTAATATTTTTTAAAAATTTTAAATGGATATTTATAGGTTTGGAAGTTATTAAATATTGCTATTACTGATTTTAAGAATTTGTTTAGAATTAGTAAATATCCGATTGAAAAATTATTTAAATCATAAAAAAATAGAAACATAAAAAATCCAAGTAAACGATAAAAAAATAATATAAAACAATACATGACATCTAATTTTTCAATTTAATTAGGGAAACCAATTAATTAAATAAATTGGCTGAAATTTGGGAAACAAATCAATTGGATTGATTGACCAAAATTAAGGAAACCAATTAATTAAAAAGCTAATCATGTGTTTAATTTTGTCAGCTTGACCATGCATGTTCCCTGTTATAAATATAATTATCGCCTGTGACCTGACATAATTACAAAAAATAAAAGTATGGTTTAGTCTGTTAATTTGTTTAAAAAATAAGACAAACAAAAATTTATCCAAACAGAATATACAATCAACAGCACAAGTAATTCTATAAATATTCATAAATTCAATTTATATCCAAACAACATACTATAGAACAAAATTATGCAAAAAGTCTATTTAACCAATGAAATGGGGTGAAATTGATTGAGGAGAGAGGGCAATTACAAGTAGTATAAAAATATAAAATAAAAATAAAAATTAACATACTAGGTCAGCCTAAGAGGTTTTAAGGCTGAACTTTTAAATTAACATACTAGGCCGAGCTTTTATACAAGTTCAAGCCTAGTTCCAACAATCAATTTTAGACATGTAAGCTCAAGCCTTCACAAGCCGAGCAAAAAGCTTGTGGTTCGTTTATCACCTATTACCATTCTAGAATTCTGTATAGGTGCCACGTTGGATTCTGTTGTAACAGAATGCCACGTTGGATTCTGTTGTAACAAACTCTACCTAACTCTCTCTTCTTATCTTCCTTTCTGTATTCAATATAAGATAGGATCCATGTATTATTTTTCAGTTAGTTTTTCATAATACAAGATGTATATTCCTTTCTCTGTTTTTCGTTCTTCTGACTCACAAGTAATATGGTATCAGTAGACATTTTATTCTCTTCATGGCTCGTGGATCCACTAACGCTGCTAGTTCTCGATCCGCTACTACTTCTTCGGTTGCAACAACTTCTGCATCCATGGATGATTCAGGAAGTCCCTATTTTTTAAGCAGTGGTGATCATCCTGGTCTCACTCTTGTTACTCATGTTCTTCTTGGATCTAATTTTCATTCTTGGAGCCGTGCTATGATGATTGCTCTATCAGCAAAGAACAAATTGGTTTTTGTTGATGGATCTCTTCCACATCCTGTTTCTGATGATCTCTTATTTTCATCATGGAATCGTTGTAACTCTATGGTTACTTCTTGGATCTTGAACTCTGTTTCAAAGGAGATCTCTGACAGTCTTCTTTATTTCTCTTCTGCATCTGAAATTTGGACCGATCTTCGAACTCGGTTTCTTCAAGCCAATGGTCCAAAACTTTTTCAATTGAAGCAACAAATTGCATCTCTTACTCAAGGTAGTCTTGATGTTAATGGATATTACACACGTCTTAAAATTCTTTGGGATGAACTTCTGGATCATTCCCCTATTCCTACATGCACTTGTGGTACTTCACGGCTGATCTCAGATCTTCATCAACAGGATCATGCTCTTCAGTTTTTGATGGGATTAAATGATTCTTTTTCTTCTGTTCGAGCTCAGATTTTGCTCATGGAGCCTCTCCCTCAATTGTCCAGGATCTTTTCTCTAGTGCTTCAGGAGGAGAGGCAACGCCAAATTACAAGTCCTATGCAAGTGATGCCTGATTCACCATCACTGAATTCTGCTACTGCCATGGCTTCCTCTTCGGTTTCTGGATCTACTCCAATGGCCGTTATTTCTTCCTCTCCATTTCGCAGAGCTCGTCCTCAATGCACTTACTGTCATGCTTCTGGGCACACAAGGGAAAAGTGCTTCAGGCTTCATGGATTCCCCCCTGGGTACAAGCCCAAAACTGCACGGCCCAATTACATCACACCCTCAGCCCAAACTGTTTTTACCACACCTACTCCCACTACAGTTGACTCAACTAATCCTACATTGACTCAGTCTCAATACCAACAGCTTCTAAGTCTTCTACCACACACAACTCAGCCATCCTCAGCCTCATCTTTCACGCCATTGCCACCTGCCCCTGAGGTTTCTGCTTCTGTTGCCAGCTTCAGTGGTAGGTGTCCTCTTTCTTTTCCTTTAACCTCATGGGTTCTGGACACGGGTGCTACACATCATGTCACCTGCACATCTCAGTTGTTTATCTCAAAACCACATACATCTGATTCTGTTGTGTCTTTACCAAATAACACTTTTGTTTTTGTACAATCTATTGGTAGCATTCAACTCTCATCTTCCATCATACTTCATAATGTTTTGTATGTTCCTGCATTCTCTTTTAACCTACTTTCAATCAGTGCTCTCACTCAAAATTCATCCATTGTTGCTAATTTTTCTTCATCCTCTTGTTCTCTTCAGGACCTTTCATCAGCCAAAGTGATTGGGACTGCTAAGAGACTTGGTGGTCTTTATGTTTTAGATGTTTTGTCTTTTTCCAAAATTGATGTTTCCCCATCCCTTTGTTCTTCTGTCAGCATGCCAAGTTCTGTTCTTTGGCATTTTCGTCTTGGTCATTTGTCTCATCCTATTTTACATTCAATGAAACATGATTTACATTTTACTGATAACAATTGTGTTTCTTCTCCTTGCTTGATCTGTCCTATTGCAAAGCAAAAGAGATTACCTTTTATACTAAATCCGAAATTGTGTACAACTCCTTTTGATTTGATCCATTGTGATATCTGGGGTCCTTTTCATGTTCATTCAGTTGATGGTTATAAGTATTTTTTGACTTTAGTTGATGATGCTACCAGATTTACATGGTGCTATTTTTTAAAACAGAAATCTGATTTTCATATTATTTTCCCTCAATTTCACACACTTATGCTTACACAATATAATCTTTCCATAAAATCCATCCGTTGTGATAATGCCCCAGAATTTCATTTATCTGATTTTTTTTCATCAAAAGGTCTTCAAGCTTTTCATTCATGTGTGGATAGACCACAACAGAATTCAGTTGTTGAAAGAAAACACCAGCACATTCTCAATGTAGCTAGAGCTTTGTATTTTCAATCACACATCCCTTTGCAGTATTGGCCTGAGTGTGTTCTCACCTCCATATACCTTATCAACCGCACACCATCTCCACTTTTAAACAATAAAACTCCTTTTGAACTCCTTTGTCACAAGTCTCCTAAATATGATCACCTTAGAGTTTTTGGGTGTCTATGTCATTACTCCACCTTGTCCAGAACCCGTCACAAATTTTCACCAAGGTCCTTACCTGCTGTGTTCATTGCATATCCTACTGGTTATAAGGGTTACAAAGTTTTGGATCTTCATTCCAACCGAGTTATAATTTCCAGAGATGTTCAATTTTCAGAAACTATATTCCCTTTTGCTTCTTCAACACCCTCTGATTCTTTTTTCCCTGCCTTTCCCAAAGACTCTTCTGTCCTACCACCTACACATTTACCATCAAGACCATCTCGTTCATCCAAACCACCTTCTTACCTACAAGATTATATTTGCTCCTCATCCACTATCCATCCTATTTCCAACCATCTTTCTTATGATCATCTCAATCCACCATACCTAGCTTATGTCAATGCCATTTCTCAACATTTTGAACCTAGTACTTACACTGAAGCATCACAATTACCCGAGTGGATTGCTGCAATGAATGCTGAAATTCATGCCCTTGAAGCTAATAATACATGGTATATTACCTCACTGCCTCCTGGTAAACCTGTTGTTGGATGTAAATGGGTCTATCGTGTGAAATACCATTCAGATGGTTCTCTTGAACGTTTCAAGGCTAGACTTGTTGCTCAAGGTTTCAACCAACAAGAAGGTATTGATTTTTTTGATACATTTGCTCCTGTAGCTAAGATCACCACTGTCAGATTGCTTCTTGCTCTTGCTGCTATAAATGGTTGGCATCTTCTTCAATTGGACGTCAAAAATGCTTTTTTGCATGGGGATTTGCTTGAAGAGGTGTATATGAAAATTCCCTCTGGGTATTCTAGTAAGGGGGAGTTGCCTTCTAATGCTGTTTGTCGTCTTACTAAGTCCCTTTATGGATTGAAACAGGTTTCTAGGCAATGGTTTGCCAAGTTTTCCACTACTATTCTTTCCCTTGGCTATACACAATCTCAAGCTGATAATTCCTTATTTGTTAAGAAGCATGCTACTTTATTTGTTGCAATATTGGTTTATGTTGATGATATCCTTGTTGTCTCTAATGATTATTCTGAGCTGCAGAAGTTAACTATTATTTTGGACAGCAATTTTAAACTCAAAAATTTAGGAGCTCTCAAGTATTTTCTTGGATTGGAGATAGCTCGCTCTCCAAAGGGTATTTTTCTTTGTCAACGAAAATATGCCTTACAAATTCTAAAAGATTCAGGGCAACTTGGCTGCAAACCTCAATCCACACCTATGGATATCAATCTTAAACTTTCTCTACATGAAGGTGACTTGCTATCTGAACCCAAACAGTATCGTAGGCTCATTGGACAGTTACTTTATCTTACTGTATCTCGTCCTGATCTTTGTTATGTGGTGAATCACTTGAGTCAATTTATGTCTTCACCAAGGGTTCCTCACTTAAATGCTGCTTATCGGGTTCTGGCTTATCTCAAGTCCACTGTTGGTCAAGGTGTTTTCTTCTCATCTTCTTCTACTGTGCAATTGAAAGCTTTTTGTGATTCTGATTGGGCTTCATGCCCTGATAGTCGCAAGTCTACATCAGGTTTTTGTGTTTTTCTTGGTAATTCCTTAATATCATGGAAGTCAAAGAAACAAAATACCATTTCAAGGTCATCAGCTGAAGCAGAATACAGATCCATGGCTCTTACAACTTGTGAATTGTTGTGGCTTCTCTTCTTGTTACGTGACTTACATGTTCTTCATGCTCATCCAGCACATTTATTTTGTGACAGCAAGGCTGCTCTTCATATTGCTGCCAATTCTGTTTTTCATGAGCGCACGAAGCATATTGACATTGATTGCCATCTTGTACGTGAGCATATTAACAAGGGAACTCTGCGTACTTTTCATGTTCCTTCTTCTAGCCAGCTTGCTGACATGCTTACTAAAGCATTACTTCCTACTTCATTTCATTCACTTCTTTCCAAGATGGGAGTTCTCAATTTATACTCTCCATCTTGAGGGGGAGTATTACCATTCTAGAATTCTGTATAGGTGCCACGTTGGATTCTGTTGTAACTGAATGCCACGTTGGATTCTGTTGTAACAAACTCTACCTAACTCTCTCTTCTTATCTTCCTTTCTGTATTCAATATAAGATAGGATCCATGTATTATTTTTCAGTTAGTTTTTCATAATACAAGATGTATATTCCTTTCTCTGTTTTTCGTTCTTCTGACTCACAAGTAATACCACCCCTAATGACCGGTACTGAGATTGGAGCCGCCACCAACACATTGTGCGTGAGGAATTTTTATATGAATTTTTGCAAATTGATCTTGGAGTCGAACTAGATTCGGGAATACATTGTGCGTGAGGAAGGTGGAGATTGAACCTCATAGCACCCCCAACACATTCATCCTAAGATGGAGATTGAATTATGTTTACTACAGTAGCCTGTAGATGCAGAGATGGAGGCAGAGATCAGGCTGATTAATGTTGTTTATCCTCCTTAAGGAGGACAATGAGTTCCTTTCCCTTTTTTCTTTACTTTCAGTTTATTTGAATTTTTAATTTTAGTTTTAGGGTCCAGAAGTAGACATTGGACTTTTGAATAATGGTTGAGTTATACATATTTTGAATTGGACTTTTTACTTGTGATGGATCACCCTGGTTAGGCTGAGTTCTTAATTCTTGGATTACTTGACTTGATAATTGATTTTGTGATGGTGATATGTGATTGGTGTATTCCTTGGTGAGAAATTGGGCCTATATGAATGGATCTTATCATCTGCCATTCTTTCTTTCTTGTGTGCTTATGCTCTTAATTGTTGTTCTCTAGAATTTGCTCTTGTTCTTTTTGAAATTATATTTTTCATTTGCATGCATAAATATGATTGATGCCTTCTTTTTTATATTTTCCCCGCTTTAGCCAGATAGCCATCCCTCATATTATATTTTCCTTTGTTAGCCCCTGTGTACGTTTCTACACCCTTCTTTTCTTAGTTGCATTACAAGCATAAGTGTAAAACCAATTGATCCTGCACCTTAGAAATTTATTGAGCATTGGTTTCACTTTAGTGTTTTGTTGAAGTAAGAAGGTTGCCCTAGACGTGCAACAATTTAAGTGTGGGGAGAGGGGGTATTATTTGTCTTTTTCTTCAAAAAAAAAAAACTGAAAAGGAAAGAAAATGTAGAAAAGAAAATAAAAGCAATAAAAAATATAGTTCTCATCTTTGTGTTATTCTCGTTGTATTTTTGTTTTTGCTTTTATTTTAGTTATGTTTCATTAATTTAGTTTTTAACTAGTGTTCTTTTGAATTTCTTAGGTGTTTAGCCTCTCATCTCCATATTTATCCATACCTTCACCCTAGCCTCATTTCAACCTTTAATAAAATCCTCGTGATTTATGCATGCATTTGTTTTTAGTAGTGGAGAAGTAGAACTTGAGCAAGCTTATAGTAGGACATTTTCTTGAGTAGAATTAGAGTGATACACTTATTTACCCTATACACTAGAGAGATTGATTGAGAGACCTTTTTGCATTATCAACAATATCATTTGAGATTACTAGGTTATGTAATTTGAGATGATGGAATTTAAGTTTTGGATGGTTGATTTGTTGAAGTTCTGTAATCTGTATTCAAGCTTTGTATTCTTGACAATTGTTAGAAAGGATAGGTTAATCTTTTAGTCTTTGCTTTTGTCATTTCTTTTGCTTGTTTTGAGTTTTGATTTTGTTCAGGAGTGCAAAAAGATAAGTGTAGGAAAATTTGATAATGAATATTTTATTGTACTTATTTATCACTCTTGATTAGTATTGTAGGATTATTTGGAATGAAAATAATATTTTTTGGGTTAAATTAGATTTTTGGTTGTTTATTGGGTTTAATTTATTTTCACCATTAATTTCCAATTTTACGTTACTTTAGTATTTTGACCATATATCACTCCACATGTGTTCGATTGACTTCATTCTTGTTGCGTTTTACAGATAACTCAAAGGGCTACAAATTCTATGCGACATGAAAACCCAGTTCGAAAAAGAAGATGGTCGAAATTAGAGTTAAAGTGAGAAATGGGTTTTTGGAATTTTATTGATTTAAGTTTGTAATTAGAACTCATTGTTGTTGAGGCCCAAGACCTTTTTTTTTTAGTTTTAATTCTGTTTTATTATTATTGTGGGCCAAAATTAGTTGAACCTTATCTCGGTTTGGGTGTGGGTTAAAGTGTTCGTTTAGGAAATTCTTCAGCATTCTTCAGTTATGAATTGGTATGATTGACAAATTATCTCTGGAGATCAATCTATTTCCTTTTATGTTCTTAATCTTCATCTTCTTCTTAATTTTTAATTATGTTTGCCTTAATCATGCTAGGCTAAGCTTTCCTTAATCAACCCAAGGATTAAGGATTTTGTATTTTAATCCAAAGGATTTGTGCTTTCCCTTAATCAAATTTGTTTCTCTTCCCAACTTAGGTTGACATCATACGACTGTGGATGTTCAATCTGAAATATGCGATTGCGTTTTTGGGAAGAGACTAAGCACTAGATTTAGTGATTAAGTTGATTAACCCAATGACCTAAGGTCAATCGGGCTGATATTTTGTGATAGCATAAATTGACATGCTGTGTTCGGCCAAACATTAGGCGATTGCCTAAAAAGGGGTTGTTTCCTAAACAATTTCAGGAATTCCGAATTGTTTCGGATTAACTGAGAAATTGATTATCAATTATCCAATTACGGATGTCCATAAAATCCTAATTCTGAGTTGGTTAGTTTTTACCTTAGATTGAATGTGAATTTTTATTTTACCAATTTTGTTAAAAAAGTACAAAAGTTTGATATGGAAATTAAATTCTAATATTTACAAGAAATTAACAATTTGACGTAAATATGTACAGATAAAAAGAAATAGCAATATGATAATTATTTTTTCCACAAACTGAATTAATAATGACTCTAAACAGTAATATGACTCCAAAGAAAACATTTTTATTTTTTATTTTAGGAGAAAAAAAGCTATCAATTTTTTTCTAGAATATAGTTCTAAATCTGTAGTCACATAACGTTTAGTAAATAAACTTAAATATTCTAAACAGCGTAATTTAAGAATCTTTTATTATTCTCTCTCTTTTTTTATTTTTTTTACTCTTCAAATTTTCTTTGACAGGTTTTACCAAACATAGCAAATATAATGTAAGCACAAAACACTAACTGATATGAGGGAGATATTTTTACTATAAAAAAAATCTCACTATTGACTAATTACCTATCTAATCACACTATTAGTTCAAATAGAGAGAATTCTGGAAAAAAATTGAAGAGAGAAAATATTAATCCAATAATGATTAAACAGGTAGTGGGATGGTAGTGTAGGGATCTAGATCTGAGGAGACAGGAAGAAAACGTGAATGAGAGAAAAGGGAGATCAGAGAGAGAATAGAGAGAGATTGTCCAACATTTTCTATATTTTCATCACGCCCTCCCTGGGCTATATAACCAACTCAGTTACATTCATCACCGATTACATCTATTACAGTATTATTAAATGGGCCAAGTACTTACTGGAAATAATCCATCAAGTAACTTGGTTACTTCTTAGCCCTTTTGGGCCTGTCCATCCTCGGTCCAGAAAAAGGATGTGCAACATTCCCTTTCCCTTGAAAAAACAGCTGCGTCCGCGAGCTGCCTTGGCCCAACTTTAGAGTCTGTGGGCCCATAGGGGCTGTCAGTGGGAAGCTTCTGGAGTGGCTGGTGTTGTGGAGGCCAGCTGGAGTCCACTAGCGTATGGCTGTGTGCAATGTCACGTGGTCCTGCATTCGACATTGTCTGATTGGCTGGCTCAGTAGGCAATTCAATGCGCTGCCTTAAGTCCCAACCACTAGCATGTCTGGTCGTTTCATTCATTGTCCCCTCATCATCTTCCTTTTCTTTTTCGTTCAAAGCAAATGGCAAAGGTTTCAACTTTGAAATGCCTTCCCAAACACCGCCCTCTCGTCCTCCCAGGTAGACTCCTCCGGTGGCAATCCTCGCCATTGGATGAGTACATGGGGTATTTCACGGTGCTGTCTCCAAATAACACGTTGAGCGATCACCGCCGCGGGTACATGCATGGGTGGTGTGCTATGGAGGTCAGCTGGGAAGGGGTGGAGCTTGTAGGTTCCCTTAGTGACGAAAGGTTTCAAGAGGGACACATGGAAGACAGGGTGTACTCGTGCGCCAACCGGTAGCTTCAAACGGTATGCAACCTGTCCAATTCGTTCTAATAATTTGAAAGGACCATAAAATCAAAGACTCAGTTTGTGTGAAGATCGGCGATGGACCGTCAACTGCCGATATGGTTGAAGGCGTAAGAGCACGTGATCTCCAACTTGAAAGGTATGGCCTTTTCATTTTTGATCCGCTTGTGTCTTCATTAAAGTTTGAGCCTTCCTTAAATTCACTTTCAATGATGCCAGAGCCCGAGATCTGCGATGGAGGTCCATATATACCACCTCGAGGGTGGTGGATCCCAGGGTGTAGGCTAATAGGCAAGGTGGTGGTCGTCCATAGGTGGCATGAAATGGGGTGGTTTGCGTGGAACGATTGTATGTCGTATTGTAATGGAACTCTGCCCAACTGAGGAAACGATGCCAGGTGGACTGGTTATCATGCACAAAACAACGGGGGTACTGTTCAAGGCTCTGGTTCACTCTTTCTGTCTGCCCGTCAGATTGAGGGTGGTATGCAGACTGTAAGAACCTGCACCGCTAATTAAGGTAATTAGTGAATTAATTATGATAATTAGGAAATGATTCCATAATTGACCTTAATAATTATTGATGGGCTTAAATAATTATATTGAGTGAGTAAAAATGCCGAAAGTCGCTTTTCGGAAGAAAAGCGCAGATACCGGTTCTGCTACCCGATATAAATGCGTACCGGAAAAGTATCCCGAAAAATTATAAAGAGTACACGATAATTACTAGAATATTATGTAGGACTCATAAAACGAGTTTCAAGTCAAAATAACGTAATCTGATGCCAGAACTGATACTGGCTATGGAAAAGCGCATACCGGAAAGGTGCTCCGAAAAATAAAATAAAAATATGAAAAATCTTAGAAAAATGTGTAGGATTAGATTCCTAAGTTTGGGATCAAGATATTTTGCGTAGCTATTAAGGCAATACTGCGCGTTATGGCTTAAATGCCTATATATACTATCATTAGAGGGCACAAAACCCTAGGCAGCCAAAAATCCTACGTGAAAGGGAGCTGGTTTGCTGCTGAATACTGTTCCATTGCCTTTCCTTACCTTTTGAGGATCAAGTCTTCATCTTCTGGCTTAGTTCCTTCTTCCTTCCCTTCCTAAACACTTGTGAGCATCCTTGTGGGAGTGAAAGGAGTGTTCTTTTGGCAGTGTCCAGCTGCTGTGAGTGTATGTGAGGGGGCTGCACCATCTGTTCTTGGAAGGGTGGCCATTTAGTTGGCATTTTAACACTCAAAGATGTCTTCTTGTTGAGTAAATGAGCTATCTTGTAGCTTATTTCGTGTACCCTTCATGGTCAGAATTTGAAAAGTTGTTAGAGAGCTCCATGAGCACTGTCCATTCTGTTTTTGAGCTTTGGTAAGTTATACCAACCATGATCCTAAGTTTAAATGCTTAAAAATGGAACCTTGATGCATGTATTGAGCTAAGTTGATAACTTAAGGGTGGGGTAGGTTAATCACACCTAGAAATGCATGTTTAAGTGACTATAATCGGTTAAAAGTGGGATCTTTGGAGTGGATATTCACGAAATGCAGAAACTGCATTCTGTCGTGAGATATCCGGATATTTTTCGAACAGATATTTGGATATATGGTATCCGGATATTCATATCCGGATATGGTATCCGGATACTCATATTCCTTGAGGACCCCTTGTCTTACTGAGATTTCTTGTTTAGAGATCTAACCCCACGTTTGGGGACGCTTATTTCAGGTTCCGGTAATGTTGAGGGCTCAGGTGGCAGGAGGCCAGAGCTAAGTTAGACTTATATGTGTTTTGCTGATATGATGGATGCTGATTATTTGACTGTTGTCTATGTTTTCTGTTATGATTATGTTGAGACGGTTGTTGGGCATTGTGCCTTATTTGGTGAGCATGGGGTTTGTCCATGCCTCATGGATTGTTCTTGCCTTTTATTTAAAGTTGTATTAAAGTATCAGGATTTTGACCCAGGCTATGTGTTGTAGTCCTGTGGCTTTAGATACTCACATTATATTTATATATGAGGTATTTCAGTTAGTCGTCTTGCAATTTACATACAGGCAGTATTTTATGAAATTGATTAAGTAATCAAGTTGGCTAAGATTAATGACGTCATAATTGAATTAAAGAAAAAGTTATTCCGCATTTTAAATTAAGCATGGCTTAATACGATAGTATGTTAACAATCCGGGTTAACTCGGACTGTTACATTTTATGGTACCAGAGCACTTTCTAGGGAAAAGCCTGTATATATTGCAATAACTTAGGATGTTTCGTTGCGTGTCTACTTTGCGTTCTCTCTGATTGGTGTGTATAATGATAATGCATATGTGACCATATGGTGTGGGCCTGATCAACTCATTCTTTGTGTAACTTGTGCAGAGTCATGGTGCCACCGAGGAGGAACCCTAGTACGAGCGAGGATCAATCGGATCCTATCCTGGCTGCATTAGCTGAGATGCAGGCGGCCCGAGTAGCCGACCAGGAGGCTACGAGGTTGGCAAACCAGGCGATGCTGGACGCTATCAGAGATGCGAACCGGCGAGCCACTACTGAGGTTCTGGAGGAGAACCGGATGGCCAACATGCCTATGATGAGGGTCATGTTGGAGGAGTTGTGGGCTGGTCCTGCTGCTGGCCAATGTCCTCCACCACCTCCACCACCTCCATCGCCGCCACCGCCTCCACCTCCACCCAGTCAACAGGAGGACACCCAGAGTCAGATGGGTGAGGGTAGTCATTTGAAGGGGGTCTTGCAAGCCATTCCCGTATTTGTTGAGGATCGTGACGAGATCGACCGCAGGCTGAATGCTTTCCGCAAGCACAAGCCACCTTCTTTTGACGGATCTTATGATCCCATTGCTGCTACCAGATGGTTACAGGCGTTGGACAAGATCTTCTGGATCATGCAGTGTACCGATCCGCAGAAGCTGATGTTTGCCACTTACATGCTGGAGGGCGAGGCCCATGAGTGGTGGACCAACCTTTCTCTCATCTACGAGATGCAGGGCCGTGTGATGACGTGGCCGTTCTTTGAGGAGTGTTTTCTGGGTCAGTATTTCCCGTATGATGCATAGGAGAGGAAGCAAGGGGAGTTTGACCGTTTGGTTCAGGGCTCATTGTCAGTTGACGAGTACCTGGCCAAGTTTAACGAGCTGGTGAAGTTTTCACACTTCAGGATGGCGAGGCCTACTCCTACATTCTTGGCTGCTAAGTTTCGCAGGGGACTTAGTGAGGATATTGCTGGTTACTTAGCTGGGTCTGCTTCCAGAGATTTTGGGACACTGGTTCAGCAGTGACGTGATATTAAGGACTTCTACAGCACGAGTAAGGCCAAGAAGGCCAAGATTGAGGTGCCACAGGGCACTGGAGGTTCCGCTTCCTGGAGAGACAAGAAGTTTGGAAACAAGGGCAAGGGAAAACAGTTGGCGGCTAAGCAAGCGCCAAACCAGTTTAAGAAGACTCCTACTCAGGGGAACACAGCTAGACCTCCTGCTCCCAGATGCTCGGGATGCGGGAAGTCACACTTTGGGCCGTGTGCTACCGGCCAGTTGATATGCTTCCTGTGTGGCAAGGAGGGCCACTACTCCAGAGATTGCCTGACGGCGAGAGTTGCTGCAGTGCAGGCTGTGCCATTGCAGATGGTTCCTACTGGGTCACCAGCAGTGCCACCTACTACGGGGCGAGTGTACACACTTGATCGTCAGCAGTCGGACAGAGCTCCGAACCTGGTCAGAGGTACTGTTACCATTGGTGGTTCAGCTGTTGATGTGCTTTTTGATTCCGGGGCAACGCACTCTTTTGTTGCTACCCCTATTGTTGTGGGGCTTGAGTTGCCCAGTGATGTGCTTTCTCCACCGATGCGGGTGACCACCGCCACCGGAGAAAAATGTTTGACCTCCACTGTCCATCGCGATGTAGCGTTTCAGTGGGATGGCCATGACATCTCGGTAGATCTGATAGGATTGCCGATGGCCAACTTGGAGATTATTCTGGGCATGGATTGGTTGTCCAGAAATTGTGCATTGATTGATTGTTGCGCCAAGAAAGTGGTGATGTCTTCAGGTGGGTCCACAGCCAGTTCCTCACCGTTCATTTCAGTCCTACAGGCGAGGAGGGCCTTGAGAGCAGGGGCATTTGGCTATGTTATGTTGGGAGGTTTGGTGAGTGGGACACAAGAGGATCTCATTGGCATTCCTGTGGTGAGGGAATTCCTCGAGGTGTTTCCCGAGGAGATTCCTGAGTTTCCACCGCATAGGGAGATAGAGTTCTCCATAAATTTATTGTCTGGTGTGGGGCCTATTTCATTGGCTCCATACCGGATGTCGCCACCGGAGTTGGCAGAGCTGAAGAAGCATATTGAGGAGCTTTCAGCGAAAGATTTCATTCGGCCGAGTGTGTCTCCTTGGGGAGCACCGGTTATTTTTGTGAAAAAGAAAGATGGGACCATGCGGTTGTGCACCGACTACAGACAGTTGAACAAGGTGACAATCAAGAACAAGTATCCCCTTCCACGCATTGATGATTTGCTGGATCAGCTCAGGGGTGCTTGCGAGTATTCCAAGATTGATCTCCGGTCCGGTTACCATCAGATATGGGTTAAGCCGGAGGATGTCCTAAAGACAGCGTTTCGCTCGAGGTACGGGCATTATGAGTATTTGGTGATCCCGTTTGGACTCACCAATGCACCCGCAGTGTTCATGGACTACATGAATAGGATCTTCCAGCCGTACCTGGATCAGTTTATGATCGTCTTCATTGACGACATCTTGATTTACTCCAAGACAGAGGAAGAGCATGCTGAGCACTTGAAGGTTGTTTTGCAAGTGTTGAAAGAGAAAAAGCTTTATGCTAAGCCGTCAAAATGTGAGTTTTGGCTCAAGGCGGTGAAGTTTCTGGGTCATGTGATTTCCGCTGATGGAGTCGCAGTTGATCCTAACAAGATTGAGGCCGTGATGGATTGGGGGAGGCCCAAGATGGTTACAGAAGTGAGAAGCTTCTTGGGTTTGGCTGGGTACTACAGGAGGTTCATAGAGGGATTCTCCAAAATGGTGCTACCGATGACTCGCCTTACCCGAAAGGAGACTCCATTCGTGTGGACACATGAGTGTGAGGAGTGCTTCCAGGAGTTGAAGGAGAGACTGACTACTGCTCCTGTGTTAGTTCTTCCTGATCCTGCGGAGCAGTTTGAATTATATTGCGATGCCTCTGGTAAGGGGCTGGGCTGCGTGTTAATGCAGAAAGGGAAAGCTGTTGCTTATGCTTCAAGACAGTTGAAACCTCATGAGGAGAACTACCCGACTCACGACCTGGAGTTGGCAGCCATTGTTTTTGCTTTCAAGATTTGGAGGCATTACCTGTTTGGCATGAAGTTTGCTGTATTCAGTGACCACAAGAGTCTGAAATATTTGTTTGACCAGAAGGAGTTGAACATGAGACAGCGAAGATGGATGGAGTTCTTGAAGGACTACGACTTTGAACTGAGGTATCACCCTGGCAAGGCCAATGTGATAGCCGATGCTTTGAGTCGGAAATCCGTGAGCTTATCCAGCTTGATGATGAGCGACTACGAGGTGATTGAAAAGTTCAGAGACTTGAGAGTGAACTCCTTGTTTGGGGGTGCACTGCTTGAGATGGAAACAGCAGAAGTGATTAATGAGCTGATGGAAAAGATTAAAGAGGCGCAAGTGCAAAGAGAGTGCCTCGATTATGTGAAGAACCAGGACGGTGTGTCTTGGAATGAGGATGGTTTCTTGTTATTTCAGAAGAGGATTATTATCCCTCGAGGTACATTGACTGAGGAGGTTATGGCAGAGGCTCATAAGGGCCAGTTTACTATCCACCCTGGTGCGACAAAAATGTATCAGGACTTAAAAAGAAATTTTTGGTGGCCGGGCAAGAAGAAGGACATAGCGGTTTACGTATCCAAGTGTCTTATATGTCAGAAGGTGAGGATTGAGCACCAGAAACCATCTGGTAAACTTCAACCTATGGAGATTCCACAGTGGAAGTGAGAGAGTATTTCCATGGACTTCGTGGTGGGACTGCCCAAAACTCAGACTGGTTGTGACTCTATCTGGGTCATTGTGGACAGATTGACCAAGTCTGCCCATTTTCTTCCAGTGAAGGTGAGCTTCACTACAGAGCAGTTGGCCAAGCTATATGTCCGCGAGATTGTGAGGCTTCACAGGGTGCCCGAGAATATCATCAGTGATAGGGACCCGAAGTTCACATCTCGGTTCTGGGAGGCGCTGCAGGAGGCTTTTGGTACGCAGTTGAGATTGAGTACCGCCTATCACCCTCAGACTGACGGACAGACTGAGCGGACCATCCAGACATTGGAGGACATGTTGAGAGCTTGCACGTTGGAGCAGGGGTCAGCATAAGATAGGTACCTTCCGTTGGTAGAATTTTCGTACAACAACAGTTTCCATGCTAGTCTGGGCATGGCACCCTATGAGGCGCTGTATAGTAGGAGGTGTCGGACTCCTACTTGCTGGTCTGAGGTTGGAGATAAAGAGCTATTTGGCTTGGACTTTGTCCAAGATACTACCCAGCAGATCCAGATGATAAGGGAAAAGTTGAAGCAGACGCAGAATCGCCAGAAGAGCTACTACGATGTCAAGCATCGTCCACTGGAGTTCAGTGAGGGTGAGCACGTGCTCGTGAGGCTTTCAGCTGTCACCGGTGTTGGACGGGCACTCGAAGTGAGGAAGTTGAGCCCGCGATTCATTGGGCCCTACCAGATCCTTGGTAGAGTAGGACCTGTTGCCTATCGACTTGCCTTACCTCCAAACCTAGCCAACATCCATGACGTGTTTCACGTGTCTCAGCTTCGGAGGTACATAACAGATCCTTCGCACGTGGTGCAACCGGATGATATGGAGGTTCGGGAGAACCTAAAGACTCCTGTCGGACCACTCAAGATTCTCGATCGAGGCGAGAAACAGCTTAGAAGCAAGATTATTCCGATGGTCAAGATGCAATGGACTGGGCGTAGTCCCGAGGAGTGCACAAGGGAGCGAGAGGATGAGCTTCTTCGGCAATATCCCGACTTTCAAGACAGGTATGTTTCTGATTTTGAGGACAAAATCCTTAAAAAGGTGGGGTGAATGTAAGAACCCGCACCGCTAATTAAGGTAATTAGTGAATTAATTATGATAATTAGGAAATGATTCCATAATTGACCTTAATAATTATTGATGGGCTTAAATAATTATATTGAGTGAGTAAAAATGCTGAAAGTCATTTTTCGGAAGAAAAACGCAGATACCGGTTCTGCTACCCGGTATAAATGCGTACCGGAAAAGTATCCCGGAAAAGTATCCCGAAAAATTATAAAGAGTACACGATAATTACTAGAATATTATGTAGGACTCATAAAACGAGTTTCAAGTCAAAATAACGTAATCTGATGCCAGAACTGATACTGGCTATGGAAAAGCGCGTACCGGAAAGGTGCTCCGAAAAATAAAATAAAAATATGACAAATCTTAGAAAAATATGTTGGATTAGATTCCTAAGTTTGGGATCAAGATATTTTGCGTAGCTATTAAGGCTAATACTGCGCGTTATGGCTTAAATGCCTATATATACTATCATTAGAGGGCACAAAACCCTAGGCAGCCAAAAATCCTACGTGAAAGGGAGCTGGTTTGCTGCTGAATACTGTTCCATTGCCTTTCCTTACCTTTTGAGGATCAAGTCTTCATCTTTTGGCTTGGTTCCTTCTTCCTTCCCTTCCTAAACACTTGTGAGCATCCTTGTGGGAGTGAAAGGAGTGTTCTTTTCGCAGTGTCCAGCTGCTGTGAGTGTGTGTGAGGGGGCTGCACCATCTGTTCTTGGAAGGGTGGCCATTTAGTTGGCATTTTAACACTCAAAGATGTCTTCTTGTTGAGTAAATGAGCTATCTTGTAGCTTATTTCGTGTACCCTTCATGGTCAAAATTTGAAAAGTTGTTGGAGAGCTCCATGAGCACTGTCCATTCTGTTTTTGAGCTTTGGTAAGTTATACCAACCATGATCCTAAGTTTAAATGCTTAAAAATGGAACCTTGATGCATGTATTGAGCTAAGTTGATAACTTAAGGGTGGGGTAGGTTAATCACACCTAGAAATGCATGTTTAAGTGACTATAATCGGTTAAAAGTGGGATCTTTGGAGTGGATATTCACGAAATGCAGAAACTGCATTCTGTCATGAGATATCCGGATATTTGTCGAACAGATATCCGGATATCGGTATCCGGATAAGGTATCCGGATATTCATATCCGGATATGGTATCCGGATATTCATATTCGGATGAGGGATCTGGATATCCGGATATGGTATATCCGGATATGGTCAGAATGATATCCGGATATTGCATATCTGGATATGTCCCCTGTATGTCCGGATATTCTGGGATTTCGCAGAACAGTAGCTGTGCTGTGTGGACAGTAGGCTATTGGGGGTTTGTGGACCCTAGATTAATGAAGTTGAACTTCCGTAATTAATGAACTAAGTCATAATCACATGATTAAGGGCTTATGGCTTTGTTGGAAGCCTTAAGACGTAAAACTTAAAGGAAAGACGTAGTCTTTAAGTTGTATGCTTGTGTTGCATAATTAATGATATATTATTGATCCATATCAGATTGTGATACTGTTGTGTTTGGACTTGAGAGTGGTTGGACTCTTGGCTTGGATTGATTGCTTGCAAGGTAAGCTTTCGTGTCCTCGGTTTAGCCATGTTATGGTTCCACCATGTCCCATGGGGATGTGGTTTATGCATGCTGTGTTACATGCTTTGATGTTTTGGAAATGCTGTTGAGCTATTATATGCAATGTGCTTTTATGATATCCATGTGATGTCCACCTATACGGTAAACCTGAGTATGTAGCACATACAAGACGGTGAGGCTGTGGGTAAGGTGCAAGCGGTGTTCCTTGTACTTATGTGGGTATAGAGGTATTCCTGCATTCCTCTGGCCAGTAGATTGTATAAACACACATGGCATGAATATCTGTTGCACTGCATAGTTTTGGAACTTATATTGAAATATTGCTTTTGAACTTATATTGCACATGCAAGTGAGCTTGGGGTGGAATATCCTTGAGGACCCCTTGTCTTACTGAGATTTCTTGTTTAGAGATCTCACCCCACGTTTGGGGACGCTTATTTCAGGTTCCGGTAATGTTGAGGGCTCAGGTGGCAGGAGGCCAGAGCTGAGTTAGACTTATCTGTGTTTTGCTGACATGATGGATGCTGATTATTTGATTGTTGTCTATGTTTTCTGTTATGATTATGTTGAGACGGTTGTTGGGCATTGTGCCTTATTTGGTGAGCATGGGGTTTGTCCATGCCTCATGGATTGTTCTTGCCTTTTATTTAAAGTTGTATTAAAGTATCATGATTTTGACCCAGGCTATGTGGTGTAGTCCTGTGGCTTTAGATACTCACATTATATTTATATATGAGGTATTTCAGTTAGTTGTCTTGCAATTTACATACAGGCGGTATTTTGTGAAATTGATTAAGTAATCAAGTTGGCTAAGATTAATGACGTCATAATTGAATTAAAGAAAAAGTTATTCCGCATTTTAAATTAAGCATGGCTTAATACGATAGTATGTTAACAATCCGGGTTAACACGGGCTATTACACAGACGAAAAATGAAGTGCGGTACCCTGCAGCTGAAAAAGATTTTTCCAAAATTCTCTCGTGAATATGGGATCTCAATCTGTAACTATGGATCTGGGAAGTCCGTGTAGCTTCCCTACCGAGTCCAAAAATACCTAGGCGACCTTCACCGCAGAATATTTTGGTGGCAATGCAACAAAATGAGCCCGCTTTGTAAACCTGTCTACCACAACAAGAATGGCGGTGAATCCTCCCGAGTTTGGGAGATGGGTTATAAAGTCCATTGACAAATCGGACCAAATCGCATCTGGAACTTTGAGTGGTTGGAGCAAACCGAAAGGTAGATGGTTTTGAGACTTAGTTTTCTGGCATACTTCACACTGGTTTATGTTCTCCTGAACATCCTTCTTCATGCTTTTACAGGTGAAAGAGGCACTAATCCGGATGATCGTGCGGCGGATTCCAGCATGGCCACCGAGCTTGGACAAGTGGAACTGATGGAGTAGGAGTGGAATTATGAAGAGCCTGAAGGAACAAAAACACGATGCTGATGGAACAACAAACCATTTTTTTGGGCCCAGTGAGGCCACTTCATAGGAGTTGTTTGCAGTTGCTGTAAAATTGTATTAGCATAGGCATCCTTCTGTAGCTCGGACTGTATAATTGAACCATATGTAGAAGAAGGACTGCTGAGTGCCATTAGTGCAGGAGTGTTGTCCCCAGATGGCAACAGTTCCGGTTGGCGGGAGAGAGCGTCCGCCGCCGTATTTAATTTCCCTGGCTTGTACTGTATAGAATAATTGAACCCCAACAATTTCGCAAGAAATTGTTGTTGCTACGGAGTTTGTATCACCTGAGACATCAAGTGATGTAAAATGCGGTGGTCCGTGCGGATGACAAATGGGGTGCCTAACAAATACTGGCGCCACTTTGCCACTGCAGAGGTGATGGCATACATTTCGCGGTAGTACGTGGACTTTGTTTGCATGAGTTTAGATAATTTTCTGCTAAAAATGCGATGGGATGATCCAGCTGGCGTAAGTGGTCTACGTGAGCCTGTAGAGATGGACTATAAACAAGAATGTCGTCAAAGAAAATGACCACAAAACGTCGCAAGTAATTGCTGAAAACATGGTTCATAGTCGCCTAGAAAGTTGACGGCACATTTGTCAAGCCGAAAGGCATGACTAGAAATTCAAAATGACCGCTATGTGTTCTGAACGCGGTTTTATGCACATCAGCAGGATTCATGCGGATCTGATGATATCCTGTTCTCAAGTCAAGTTTAGAAAAAATTTGGGCACCTTGAAGTTCATTTAACAGTTCATCCACAATAGGGATAGGAGATTTATCGGGTATTGTGATCCCATTGAGTGCCCTATAGTCCACACAAAACCGCCATGTGCCGTCTTTCTTTTTGACCAAGAGGACCGGGGAGCTAAAAGGGGATTGGCTAGGACGAATCACCCCAGTAGCCAACATTTCTACTACCATACATTCGATTTCGGCTTTCTGAAAGTGTGGATACTTATAATGACGAACTTGAACTGGTTTTGAATTAGGAAACAAAGGAATATGGTGGTTAGAGTTGCGGTCAGGTGGTATGGACTGGGGGGTAGAGAATAGGCCGTGAAATAGGGTCAATAGCTGCTGCACTGGGATGGGAATAGGCAAGTGGGATGTATCGGGTGGAGACTCGGGACCAGTGGTAGTAAGGCACATGAAGTAGGAAGAGACGGAGTCTTGGGCTACTAGTTTGTGGAATTGGGCCTGGGAAATTTGGGTGGGGTTAACAGTGCGGTCACCATGGAGGACAGTAATGGTATTATTGTGGGAGAGTGACATAGTCATTTATGCATAGTCAGTGATGATAGGCCCCAATGTCTCCAACCATTGAATACCCAAAACCACATCAGCACCTTTGAGATCTAGAACGAACAGGTCCACTGTAAACGAATGGGATTGTAAACTTAGAGCCACATCCATACAAGACGTAGTACAATGCAGTGTATCAATGTTTCCCACCTGCACTTGAAAGGGGTTAACATGTTGCATGGTCAAACAAAGGAATAAAGCCATACGGTGAGTGATAAAATTATGGGTGCTCCCCCAATCCACCAAAATTTGGACATGTTTGCCACTAATAGCCCCTGTGAGACGAAAGGATTTGGAGCTACGATGACCAAAAAGGGCATTGAAACTGATTTTAGGCGTCGTTTCCTGTGTCTGAGTCTCATCCGTATCGTGGATTGGGCCAGGGTCAGGGTCTTCGTCCACGCCTTCGAGGTATAACAGGGCAGGTCTGCCTTTACATTTATGACCGAAAGAAGAATTTTCATCACAATTGTAGCAGAGGTTTTGCTCTCTTTTCTGTAGTCTCTCCGCTTGGGACAAATGGCGTATGGGTATGGCAGGGATGGGAGTTGTAGTGGTAGTGGAATTAGGAAGTAGTGGAAGGGTAATAGGTTGTTTATGGAGAGGTTGCCACGGACGTGTGGATCTGTACTCACTGGTCTGATCCTCAAAAACCTGGCCAACGAAAATGCTGCGTGATAGTCCACTGGTCTGAGGGTAAGAACAGAGCGCCTGATGTGTGGCTTGAGACCAGAAATGAAAATGCTACTAATTAAAGTAGCAGACAAGCCTGAGACCTTACTGACCAATTTTTCAAATGCGGACTGGTAGTCAAAAACCAATCCAGATTGTTGGATTTTCACCAAAGTGCCAGCGGGATCTTCAAGTTTGGAAGGACCAAAACGACGAAGCAAAGCAGTACAAAAAGTACGCCAATCGATCATCAATCCATTTTGACCTGCACCATAAAACCAGCTAGCGGCTGGCTCATTTAGATGAAACGCTGCCAGATTTAAACGATCAGGAATAGGAACCAAGTAAAAGGCAAAAAACCTTTCCACTGCAGTGATCCACGTGGTGGGATCGCCAGAGGAAAGTCGAGTTTCACTTGTCTAGCTCGTGAATTATCTGCTCCACCATTGGGATTAGCGTTTGGTCCAGCTCCCAATAAGCCGCGATTGAGTTGTTGGAATTCAATCAGACGATTTAAGTCCTGATGGACCCGAGCTTGGGAGTCTTGGATTTGCTGTTGGGACTCATGCAACTGAGTTTGTGATTCCTGCAATTCGAGGTGTTGTTGTTCACGAACCAATTCAGCTGCGTGGAACTGTTGTTCTAACGTGTCCAGGCGCTGCTGGAGGTCCCGCATGCGTGTGTTGTCCGCCATGACTGGGAGGAAGAGAGGGAATGAAAGCACCAAATTATAGGGATCTAGATCTGAGGAGACAGGAAGAAAACATGAATGAGAGAGAAAGGGAGATCAGAGAGAGAAGAGAGAGAGATTGTCCAACACTTTCTATATTTTCATCACGCCCTCCCAGGGCTATATAACCAACTCAGTTACATTCATCACCGATTACATCTATTACAGTATTATTAAATGGGCCAAGTACTTATTGGAAATAATCCATCAAGTAACTTGGTTGCTTCTTAACCCTTTTGGGCCTCTCCATCCTCGGTCCAGAAAAAGGATGCGCAACAGGTAGCAATTTTTTGTGTAGTAAAAATATCCCCTCTTGAAATATTCTTAATTTTCTTTATTCTTTCTACAGTTTTAACATTTTTTATTAAAAATTGTACAAAAAAATTTAAAAATATCACATGTCTATACTAATTGCAGAACTCTAAAGTGAATTCATCAATAATTATTTATGTTTTTTTTATTAAACTATCAATGCTATCCATTAATGATTTTTAATGCTAAAAATTCAACTTAAGTATAATTAATGTTTTTTTTTTTTAATCTCAAACGTTATGAGCCCATCATTTTTTCAATGCTGTTTAGGTAGGTACTTCAAAGATCTCACAATATTTACATTAACGAGATATATGTAACTGCATTAATGTTACAAAAAAAGATGAAAATTTCCAAAAAAAAAAAAAATAAACAAACAAATAATCATGGAAACACACCTTATTGAAAGCTTTTACACTGCACACTGTATCAAAGCAAAATATATTCCTTCTCACACTATCTGCACCTAGATAATAAACAAAGACAATGACTATGAAAAGGAGCAAAGTTTCAGCAAAGGCTGGTTTGTAGTTTCAAAATGGGGAACCGATCGTGGAAGAAATACAATATCGTCATGGTTGAAATGATCTGTTATGGACCTTGAAGTTACCATCCGAAGTTGTATGTTAGTTGTATAGGCAACCAATTTGAAACTTGTAACATGACCACCCTTTTAAGGGATGACATCCAATGACGGCTTTCACTCTATCCATATTGACACCTTAATCCAGTCTATGGAAGTGAGAGTGCTCAAAGTCTTATGTAAAGAACCTTGAGATACACCATGTAAAAGAACCTTGGGATACACCACCCCAAAAGCTAGCTCAAAAGTTGGGAGTGCCAAAATCCTTATAAACTCCACATTAGTTGTTCATCCAACCAATGTGGGACTATATATCTGAATATCTAATAAACTTCATCTAGATTAGTTATATAGATAACCAATATGAGGCTTGTAACATGATGTCTCATCTCCTCCCCTTTTGTGTCTTGTCATAGGCTCTTAAATAGTATAGAAAACTTATCAAGTCTAATCTTTCACATGGAATAGGGAGCAAAAACACCATACCATGTAACTTTTCTTGGCCCCAAACCTTAGCTGATGAGCTGTCTTCTTGAAGAGACCGTACAAATTGACAATAATACACTGAGCAACCTTCCAATGTGCAGTGGATCAATAATAATTACTTATCTCTTCCTTTTACAAAGTATAAAAACAGTGAAATATGGGACCCTTGCATATCATTCAAGCTTGAAGTTCTTATCACCGTGATAAGTAACAATAATCTCAATCTCTTGAAGCTTTTATCACCGTGATCAGTAACAAACTTTTTTTCATAAAAAAAAAAAAAAAAAAAAGAAAAAACAATTTTTTTTTTTTTTACAGAAAATAAAGTGTTCACACAAGATAATAGGTAAAAACCCTTGTAGTTTATTATCAGCAGGAATGTAAACGAGTAGATAAGCCAAGTATTTGAAATACAGACTTTATTTTTAGAAAAAGAAAAAGAAAAGAAAAGAAAGATGATTCTGAGTTTGAGTCATTTATTCATGAGCTTCGGACATTACTTCAGCCTTCAATTATTTTTACCACTTGAGAAAATGCAGTGTAGGACGAACCACCCTTGGACAAAGCCATCATTGCACTGCGTTTAATCTCTTTCGCTTTCTCCCTTATGGGATTGCTCTTCACCTTTTCATCCACCTGAATAATCTGCCTCACCATTCTTGCTATCTCCTCCCTACCCACCACCTTCTTCGTCGGCGACACATTCGACCGCACCGCCACGCCCACCTCCTCCGCCAGCAACGTCGCATTCAACCTCTGCTCGGCGTAGAGCGGCCAGGCAATCATCGGAACTCCATTGGTGATGCTCTCAAGCGTCGAACCCCACCCACAGTGCGAAAAAAATCCCCCAACAGAGGAATGCCTCAATATAGTTACTTGTGGGGCCCACTGTGGGACCAATAGGCCCAATTTGTGGGTCCTCGATATAAACCCTTCCGGGAGGTACTTTCCAAACTCATTGTTGACGTTATTTCCCGCGGTGAAAAACGCAGCGTCCGCAGCTCCTTCAATAGGAGTGCGCACCACCCAAATAAACCTCCGTCCACTCAACTCCAAACCCCAAGCCAGCTCCGTCATCTGCTCATACGACATCGTTCCTCCGCTGCCAAACGACACGTAAACAACGGACTCGCTCGGCTGTTCATCAAGCCACTGAACCACCCGCGAATCGGTTTCTGACACGTGTTGCCTCACTATAGGTCCAATGCTATACACCGGAACCTTCAGGATACCACCTAATAAATCCCCATCCCTCAGTGCTTCAAGCTCTTTGCGTTGAAACTCCTCCCATGTGTTAACCAATACTCCGTCACTTTTTGGAACCTCATTCGCTATTCGTAGATACTCTTCATACTGCAAGTCGTTTCGGTCTAGCATGGGGTCAATGACATCCTCAGGACGAACCGGTTTGCACCCTGGGATTTTTAATGGCTCTGGTTGGTCCACGTATTGTCCTTTAATTTCCTTATCCAAAACGGGAGAGTATATAAGCAACGACACGAACCAAGCGTGTGAAGCGATATAAACATACTTGTGGATACTGAATTCTTCAGCTATGGACAGAGCCTCTGTGCAGAAAATGTCTACGATGAGTGCTGAAGGACGCAGCGTCATGTTGGAAAGTGCGGATTTGATGGCGGGTTTGGCCTCGCGCATCATCACCCACAAGCGAGTGCAAACGGCAGCGTCGTTTTCCACAAGGCCGCATATGTTTGGTGATGGGATTTCGATGATTTCGCATAGTTCGGGTGTGAGGATGGCTGATTTGAGAATGTGGGTTTGTGCATTGGAGGTGACGGTGATAATTGTGACTTTGAAGTTGTGGTGAAGGACGAAGCGGTTACCAAGCTCGATCACAGGGAAGAGATGACCGAGACCTGGGCTAGAAAGCAAAACGACATGCGTTGGCTTCGGCAACTCCATTATAACTACACAAACAAAATGATAATTTTGAGAATAAGCTCTATAAGGTATAACTTAGTGCATGGGTTGTTGCATGTATTTATTTTAAATGAGAGGATATTTTGTGTAAATGAAAAGTTATTTTATTTTTCTCCCGGGTTGCATTGTTGATATGTAAAGTAAAAAAAAAAAAAACTTTTTAGATTTACACGAAATCTTACTAATCAGGATTTATGTAAGTCACTAAAAAGAACATAAATCATGTCCAAGACATTCACCAAATTCTTATTTTTTATCTTTAAAAACTGTACTTATTATAGTGTAATGCAGAATAACTAGCCTCCAAGCGCCTGAGCCACTGATATAAAGGGGAGCGAATTATCTCGTTTTAAAATTTTATGTGATTTGATAATGTGAAATTTTTATGTTTAACTTTTTAATAATTAGAGAAATAAAAAAAAATTGCTTAACCTGATTACCTGAAATGTTAACGTAAAAGGAATTTATTCCTGACATAAAGCAACTTGCAATCAAGAAAGAACCAATGAGGAAGAAAGGGTAAGGCTAAGATCCAAGTGGATTTGAGATTATTAACCAATGATATTGCAGAAATCACAGTGGGGTCATTTCCCTCCGTTAAAGTCGGAAATATCTATGAGGTGGTGTTTGGTTGGGACGGTTTTTTGGAGGATGTCTATCTTTCTCAAGTATGGCTTTTAGAAACATCATGTTTGTTTTAACATATTTCTCCAAAAACCCATCTATCCAGGAAGTATGGATTTATGAGAAACATAGATATCCGCACTGTTCAAAAACCCAATTTGAAGGTGGGATTTTCGGAAAACCGGTTATCTCACCTTTAATGCACTGTTGATTTCATAAAGCTACCTAATTTTCCCAGTAAAGTTTTTCCCCACCAAACAACTTTTTTTTACATTTTTCTACCTATTTCACTTTATCCATCTTTCCAATCATTTCTCCATCTATTATATTTCCCTACTATTCTAAAAAAAATTCACATACCAAACGCCCCCTGATATTATTATTATACAATTTATTCAGTGCATTTATTTATCTAATAAAAAATGAGGAATGACCGTCATGTTTGTATGAAAATTAGAGAAAAATATTTTTTTATCCAAATGTTATTTGTTGAGTGGTAGATATACCTATTACAGATGTATAGAAAATGACCTCATTAAAGTCATTTAGTCATAATTTCTTACAACACGATCTGATTTGATTTTGATTGACTGACAAACAATGATGATAATATCATCATCACATAAAATTAATTATTTTTTATTTTATTCTTAAACAAATTTTATGCTCATAATTTTATTTTTAAATTTAAAAATAACTTTTCAACCCGATTATTCATCCAGGTGGCCCAGTATTAAAAATCTTTGAGGTTTCTTTTCTTTTAACATTTAACATCAAACATAAGAACAAAAGAAAAATGCTAAATTATATAATATAACCCTCTGTTTAATCAGTGGCAGACCTACACTTACAAGTGGGCTCTTTGATCAGATTGCTACCTTTTGGGTTTAAATATACGAATTTGGTATCTGAAGGGGAGAAATTACCCTATGGGGTCGTTAAGTGCCGCGAGGGGGTCCTAGCGTATGTCAATGACGCTGCCCATTTCCTGCGGCACTCTTGTGATTACCGGAATAAGTGCCGCCCCCGGTCCCCCACGAGACTCAATGACGCTCCCCACTCCAAGCGGCACTATTGTCAGAATATTTTGTTTTTCACGGAAAATAAAAATTGATTTTAATCAAACAAGTGCCGCACACTACCCCTTGCGGCAATAATTGAAGTTGAAAATTGAAATAAGTGAAGTGAAAATTGAAGCGAAAAGCTGAGGACCCTTTTCCCTTTTCATTATTTTTTTATCTTTTCCTTATTTTTTTATCTTCTGGCCTCAAGCTTCTTCTCCCTTTTCCCTTTTCCCTTTTCCTTATTTTTTTATCTTCTGGCCTCAAGCTTTCTCCCTTTTCCCTTCTGATTCTTCTCTGCGTCTCGCTTCTACAAATTTTCACCATAAATAATAGCGACAGCCTGGGAAAGGAAGTGAAGGGGGATTATTCACAGGCTGCAGTGTGTGTGAGTGGGAAAAGGTAAAAGGGGTCAAGGGCTTGAGAGGGACAACATTGTCAGGTTACTCATTCATTCCGCCACCGTTCGTTCATCGGAGCCACCTTCGCCGTCAACCACCTCCTTCGCCGTCAACCACCAGCAGACGAGGCCCTCTATCACTTCGAATTTGGGTTTAGAGGAAACTGGATTTTGACTTGAAAACCCTAAAGTCTCTGTCACGGAATAATCACAGGTACTGCGTGTTTGGGATTTTCCTTTGATGTTTCTCACTTTAACATGTTCTAATTGAAGCATCTTCAAACCACTGAAGGTTGCTTCTACAAAAGAATGCATTTTTTTTTTCGGTAGTTAAAGAATTGCGTGTAGGTTCTGCTAAATTTAACTTCTTGTTATATATATAAGCATTGTGGTGTTGTGGTGTATATATATATAAGCACATCATTTTTATCCGAATGCTTGTTTTGATTTCTATATTTGACTGATAAATTATTAGTTGTACAAAGCCAAAAATTTCGTATGAATTTGAGTAGTGGGCTAAATTGGCTCCATTACTTCTAAATTCCTACAGCTACAACTGTATATGGCAATCAATTTTGTATATTCTGAAAATCTTTTTGTGTGTGGACTGTATGTCGTTTGATGTTTTTTTTTTTTGGTATGCTGTTTGATTTTTAATTAGTGAACATAATTATTTTTCCATCTTCGTGCTATTTGTTTTCTATTTCGTTTAAAGTTTGTGTGGTTCACATAAAGTACAATAGATTAGCTCATGGGAAATACCATAATTTTTGGTGTGGCAATACAGTTTCGCTGTTGCTTATGGAGTTTTTAGCAAAAACTTGTTGCTATTCCTATTGGTTGAGATTTTAAGATAACAAGTGCAACCCAAAATAGGAAGACAAAAAAAGCATAGAAAAAAATTGAGATCCATAGTGAAATTGTATTCCCATTTTGTTGAATTCAAAACTACTTCTGTTATAAAATTAGACATCAAAAGGCCTTTGGCAAAAACGTATCACTTATCTTGGGGAGCAGTACAGTGACAAGAGAATGTAGTGTAGTTATCTTTGTCCTTTCATTTATATCAAACATAAGATCATAGGCTTCTCTTCAAGTTTATTTAAAAAATTTAGTAAGAACCAACACTTAAAGGGCCTAACCAACGGAAGGTTCTCACCGTGTCCCCGACATTGTTCTCCAAGGATGGTCCTTGGGTAGGCTAAATTTTATTTTATTTTTAATTTTCTTTTATGAATGCTTATTATGATATGCATGAATGTTTATTTTCCCAGTAAGTGCCTACTAGAATTCTGCAGTTTTTCTTCCCTTTAGAGTTTTGATATTGCCATTGAGTTCAATTACGCTGTAAACTTGGTCCATAATTGTAATGTGTTGCACTACAATCATGCTCACACTTAGGCAAATTCGAAATTCAGTTTCTGGGTATTGCCAATTAATTGTCTGTTTATTAAACATGAAGTAGCTGTTTGCCAAATGCTGAGCTATTTGTTAATTTGAGCTGCCAAATTGCTAATTTGATAATGAGGAGTGTCTTTTGAGATATTTGTTTTTTTTATTAATAAATTTTGCTAATGATAGGCATCATGTTCATCTTTTCTATGTAACACTTTCTTTCTTTATATATCTTTCTATGTGATAACAAGAATTGTGAACTACTTTCTTTAGGAGTGGTGGAAAATGATCTTGGCTCCAACTATGAACTATGTTCTACCCATTGAGAGCTTTAAATCAGATCCTTGGCCCCAACTATGAACCATCTTCTTCTAATTAATAAGCTGCAGTTTCAATATCTGCTGGGCTATGAAGTAGTTTTTTTTATTTGGTTTTTAACTTTTCCTTAGTTAGCACCTCTGGTCTACCTTGAGTTTTTAATATAATCGTGGAGAGTAATAATGTAATGGTTGAAGCATTGAATGTTTACACTTAGGTGGCTTTCATTTCTACATTAGCCTTCTTAGTGTTTTAGGTAATTCAAAACGTGCAGAAGGAATGATTGTGGTCAATGGTAATCGAAACAGCTATGTGTAACGTAATGATTGTGGTCAATGGTAACTGATTGCAATATTGAAATTTGTAATATATTTATATTGAAAAAATTGTAACTGATTGCAAATTGAATTGTAATGATTATGGTCTTATGGTGATTGATTTGTAGTAACTATTAATTATGGTAACCGATTGCTTGATTTATTTTAAATAATTTTAAATACATTTATTGACAAGCATATTAATATTAGAGACAATCAGGTTCAGCTTGGTGAATGAATTTGAATTCATTTTATTTGAGTATTGCAAACAGCATAAATGTTGCGTGTTTAATTATATGGACTTTAATGAGTATTTTATAATCAGTGATGGCATCTGACGATTCTTCTGAGAGACGTCTTCACCCTGGTCCTCTCATAAATTCGGTATTGCACATGCAATCTATACACCGATCAGAGGTTGTCTGGATGGAGGACCCGAATTATAAATCTCTGAATGTCAGAAGTGGACGACTGGCGGGGTTGGATGTTATTCCAAAGCCCATTGTACCTTATTTACGTCGTGCCGGTTTTCTTGGCGCTGCTCGGATGGGTCATATGGAGGTATTTGTGTGCTAAATATATTAATTTATTTACAAGTTATCAACCATAAATAATTTTGTGCATTTTGTTTATTATTTTACGGATTGCAGATTGACAGTGCATTAGTCACAGCTCTAGTCGAGCGATGGAGACCGGAGACCCATACATTTCATATGCAGCCGGGAGAGGTGACTATGACACTTCAGGATGTTGCAATGATCACAGGTCTTCCTACGGACGGTGAACCTGTTACTGGCATGTCTGAAACACGCGAGTTGAAGGCTTTGGTACCGCAACTACTTGGGAGGACCCCGAGTCCAGCTGATTTTAAGGGTGGTACTCTTAAGATGTCATGGTTGGATGCAAATTTTGCAAATGTTGAGGAATGGATGAATGATGAAGAGAATCTTCTCCGATTCACGCGAGCATACATATTACGCCTTATTGGAGGCTTTTTACTTGCAGATCACAGTGGTGGTAAGGTGCATCTCCGATATCTACCTTTTCTTAATGACTTGAAGGCATGTGGGCGATTTAGCTGGGGATCGGCAGTGTTGGCCTTCCTTTATCGGGAGTTGTGCATAGCCACTTCACCTGATCGGATTGAAATATCTGGTGCATTGGTGGTGTTGCAGATGTGGGCTTGGGCTAGATTTTTTACCATCGCTCCCGATACTATTCCACCTCTCCTAGAGTTTGACGATAGAACACCTGTTGGTGTAAGGTATGTTAATCTTACATGTCAAGTTTCATTCTTATGTCTATTTTGTGGTATTTATTGTACATATATTATATTCTGCAGATGGACCGGTCATAAGACAATTTTTCATGATCTACCTTGGTATCGAGAGCGGTTTGATAGGATGACCGAGCAGGAGGTACTTCCAAAGTGCTCACCACGTCTTTCTTTTAATGATATATATTTGTTTTATTTTAATTTCTGTTATGATTTTGTCCACTGCTTTTTTTGTGCAGATTATATGGACTCCATACGAAGAGATTGATTTGCCAGATCATATTCAGGAAATAAGTGATCGTTGGAGAGCAGTCACGCCAATGATATGTTTTCAGATTGTGGAGTACCATCAACCTGACCGTGTTTTGAGACAATTTGGGATGTGTCAGCATATACCTAAAAAATGCCTACAGCCGGAGGAGGTCCACCACTTGACATTGAGGGGAAAGACAGAGGTGCCGTGGCCTCGTCAAATGCAGCAGTTCGTACAACGATGGACTCAGAGAGATGATGAAATTCAGAATGCTCCACCTCATCCACATGACCGCATATTAGGGCCTAACTCAGAGTACATGATATGGTATAGAGGAATAACTAGACGATGGATCACCAGGAAGGCATGTCACTCGGGTTTATTGGTGAGTTGAGAGATTTCATTTATAACATTTATTAATGCCTTATAAGAATTATTGCAATCATTACATTGTATTATCCCTTTGTATATGCAGACGGATCGTTTGCAACGTGTTCATTACATGTGTCAAACACGTGAGCCATACGAGCAGATTCAGAAAGTTATTGAGCATATGCTGAACATGCAGGCAGAGTATGATCGGGTATCATATCCTGGTGAGGCAGCATCTACACCAACGCAGTTATCATCACAACCCATTGTGGTTGGTGATTGGATACCTCGCACGTGGAAGGAAAGGAAGGGCTTAGCACTTCATAGACCTCAAATTGAGCATGCTACATGGGAGTTGCCCCATCTTCATCCTAGGGGTCATGGTATGTTTTACGCTGAAGCAGCGGGACCGTCACAGTCTTACTTGTATCCTGACGATACATTTATATCAGATCAAGAGCCACCTTCTCATCATGAGTCACCATTAAACCATCAACCGCCTTCTTATCATCAGTCACCAGATGATGATCATTCACCAGATGATGATCATTCACCAGATGATGATCATTCACCACCACATCATTCACCAGTCCCGCATTACTCACCGGCACACCATGATTCACCAGCGTTATTATCTGCTCCAGATGACTATCGGCCCGAGTATGATCCATTTTCTGGTCAAGTGGTTCCATGGCGTGGACCTCAAATTGAACAAGCATCACTTACTTTCCCATTTGCATCATTTACCGAATTTAGTCAGTCGATAACACCGCCAGGTGTAGCTGCAGTCACTGATATGTTACAGGCAGGGACATCGACAAACTGCATTGTGAGTATGCCTATGGAGCAGGAGCATGGGTCCATGCATCCGGATCAGGACAATGTGAGCATGCCTATGGACGAAGATTATGTCATACGTAGGCAGCCAGATAGGCGAGCACGTCATAGACGATTCCCTTGTTGTAACAGCGGATCACAAGGTTCCTGCCCTATACATGATCACGGTGATGAGACTTTGTGATCAGAGGTACTTGCAATGATGAGGTCATATGCCTAATGAAAGGATGTAACTTCAGTCTCCAGATATAAATATGCAGGACTCTTGCTTTTGCAGCCAAGTGGTTTTCTTCGACATGGTATGCAATTACTTTCATGCTGATTCCCTTAAATAGTTGTGCTTGCAAACATATAAAAAATGATAATGCCATTATGAATAGTGAACATAATTATTGATTAATAAATCTTTTTCCATTCGACATGGTATGCAATTACTTTCATGCTCAATTCCCTTAAATAGCTGTGCTTGCAAACATATAAAAAATGATAATGCCATTATGAATAGTGAACATAATTATTGATTAATAGATTCTACATTTTCTACTTTTTTCCCTGATTGCAGAGAGCAATGAGTCTTCCCCCTGCAACCATATAGAGATATTACCATATTAGGATTGTGGTTCTTGTGGATCTTCTTTTCATGTTACCATAGAGATGTTTTATTAGTTGAGCTTAGGGTCTTTTAATGAGCTGTTATTTTAGATTCTTTTAAGTTCCTAGATTTTTTTTAATATGGAAGCATATGAGTTAAAGATCAACATCCACCTTAGCTGTACTTCTTTTTTTATAGTTTATACAGTTAAGGGTGTTGCATCCTTGTTGAATCAAGATCTGTCTTTTTTGTGAATTGATTTGTCGTTGGATTGTGGTTCTTGGTACTTCAACTATAGCTCCATGAAAAATTAGCTTATATAAATTTTTACTTTACTGAGTTTGCCAATGAAATCATTTTAAATTTTGTAATATCTTCTGATGACATCCGTGAGGTTGCTTTTTACCTCCCCTGTATTCTGCAATTTTTGTGTGCAGCTTCTTGGTGAATTAGCTTTGTGCTTGCAGGGATAAACTACAACCTATGCTTGCTCATAAAATGCTCTCTTTGGAAGTGCTGACCCTCAACATTTACCTGATAGTGCTCTCTTTGTTCTTGACATGCACTTTCCTATCATGATTCAACCTCAGAATAGTAGTGTGTTTTCAAGATGGATGAGGCATTTATGTGATTATTGTAACATCTGGAGACAATGTTTTTTTATTTGTTATCTAGTGTAAATGTTAAGTGCTCCCTTAGTTTAAAAGGCTTTCAGTTAAGTTTGGACTTGAAGCATTCTCATATACCGTTCTACAATTCAATGTTAAACCCTGTATTTGGTTATCATAGATATGTTGTTCAAAAATTGGTTGGTTTTGCTCCTTCACAATGCATGTCATTTTGTATTCTATGATAATTGGTTTTTTAGAAATGTGATTCACAGCGGTGGACTTAGTATGATAGAAAGGATGCAGTTTCCTTTGAATGGTATTTTTGAGTAAAAGCCAAGATTCAAGAATGATAATATTATTGGATCATGATAGTGCTTATGACATCATATTGTTTGTCATAGTTAATAAAGGAGTTTTATAATTCTCATGTTAGAAGATAAGTATCTCTTATCATAGACATATGATACGATGAGATTTATCACTTATTATAAAAAAAAGTGGTGGCATAATTTTGTATATGAGAATAGTATAAGATAATTAGCTTATATAAAACAAGAGAAGGATTGCTCATTAATAAATCATAGAAACAATCAGAGTTTTTTTATGGAAAGTATCAAAATCTTTTTGAAAAATAAAATCAATATAACACTGTGTTTTTAAAAGGGAAGTTTTTTATTAAAGTTATAAAGCTATGCAAAAAAAGTAAATTATATTTTCTTTTTAAAGGGGAGTATGAAAACACAGAGGGGTTCCCTTTCAGCCATGCACCTATCGTATAGCTGGCTTAGTATAGTACCCATGATTGTTAAGAGTCTTACTAATAATTCAAGCTAAATGTTTTGAACTGTACATAGGAAATGTTGTGAATCAAGGCAAAATAAATAATCTACTTCACTGGTTGGACGATGACTCTCGTGTAGGACATGTACGCCTTGTGTGACCAACTTGCCTACAAATGCCACACTTAACATTGCGTCTTTGCGACTCTCGCTCATCCATTTCATTCCTTATACGTGTTGATCTTGGTCTTCCTTTCGGACGCACTGATGCAGGGTTAGGACATAAGATGCGACCTTCAGACGGTGGTATATAATCTTCATCCCCAATCGGGTACCATTCAGCAGAATATGCATCGACAATGTTCTGAAGTGAGTACACCGGGTCAACATATTTATAAAAATCGATCTTTCGGAACCTGCACGCTGCAATAACATGAGAGCATGGATAGTGGAACGCAGTAAACCTTCCACATTGACAATCAGGTGTGGTCAAATCAACGGAAACAACACGCCCACCTGTCTGTGTAAAATAATTAAAAGCCTCTTCAACCTCAAACCTGTGTCCATTAGGGTCATAACTGCGGACAATGTGTGTGGATGCAGCCTCTTGGTTATTTTGCATCTCCTCAACAAGAACCTTACAATATCGATTGCCAGCAGCTATTTCCTGACGAGCATGACTTGCTCTTGTAACAAAGTATTCAACACACCTGCTGTAGGTGAATTTCACAATAGCAGAAATCGGCATGCTTCGAATACCCTTTAGAACTTTGTTCACAGCCTCTGACAAATTAGTAGTCATATGCCCATATCGTCTACCCCCGTCGTCATACGCAAGAGCCCATTTCTCCTTTGAGATACCATCAATCCAAGCAGCAATCTCTGGTTTTCGATCACGGAATTTCGTCAGTAATCGATCAAAGTGTTTCCTGGACGCTATGCACCCTACAAGCAAAAATTGTGAGACAAAGTTAATTTCTACCACAACATCATTATGGAATAAGTCTTGCAATCATACCTAAATTCAGTAAGTCCTGCTTCAATTGCACATTATGGAATTTGTGATTGAAATTGCTAGCAATGTGTCTGATACAGTACACGTGATAGGCATGTGGAGGCCCCCAAAGATCAGGATTGTTTGCTACTGCTTGTTTTATGCTTATGTGACGGTCTGATATAAGACATATACCTTGCATATCAGTCACATGACGACGTAGCATTCGTAGAAACCACGACCAATCACTAAGTGTCTCAGATTCTACAATAGCAAATGCAAGGGGAAGCACTTGACTATTACCATCTTGTGTGGTTGCAATCAACATCGTCCCCTTATATTTTCCATATAGATGAGTGCCATCAATTTGTATCACAGGTTTACAAGATTTGAAGGCATCATTGCATTGATTGAATGTCCAAAAAACACGATGAAACATATCACGAGATTCGTCTAATTGGCCTTCCGTAATGTACGGGAGTCGATCAATCCTGTAAAATGAACCTCGAGCAAACGACAACATGTACTTTAACCACCTTTCCAGATAAGCATATGATTCTTCCCAATCACCAAACAACTTAACTATGGCTTTTTGTTTGGCCATCCAGGCTTTTCGATAGGAAACTTTGTAACCATTAAGTCCAGAAATTCTCTCCTGAATAAGTGCAATGCTACATGACGGTTCCACCCGAACCATACCTGATCAAAATTTGGTGGAATACAACATATTAAGTACAAGTATTGTATACCATCTTCAATTATCTTAGAAATACACATATTTTTCGTAGTCATACCTAGAATACATGAACAAATGAAGTCAGAATCGAGTTGTCTGTGATCCTGCGAAAGATTAGGGTTCACACAAGTGTGTTTGCCTTCCCATCTAGTAACAATCCACCGATCTCGCCATCTCGGTAACATTGCTCGAACCCTCCAAGGACATCCTTCAGCTTGATTAACACATTTCATGAGAAGCTTATTTTTTTTGCTTTCCTCCACTACAGCAGTGCGATAATTCTTCATACAATAACACTTGATTGCCTTCTGTACTGATTCTTTACTTTCAAAATCTTGATTAACATATAATTCATTCCCCATTTGCCAAGAACCATCATTCCTCCCATCAACAATCAGTTCTTGATCCGGGTGTTCCCAATTAATATAAGTATAGTGCGGACTCGCATTCCAAAATGGCGTATTAGTTTGACCTACACATACAAACACTCATTCACCCTCAAGTAACACACATGAATATAACATGTAAAATAGAATAATCACAAGGTTAATTAACTAACCAGTCGGGATAACATCTTCGACAATATTGGTATCCACATCACAATCAGAGTCACTACCCTCAAGAGGAACTTCTTCATTTACATCTTCATCAGAGTCACTGCCCTCAGGAGGAACTTCTTCATATACATCTTCATCAGAGGCACCCAAATTAACATCCACGTAGGTTGCACCGTTTTCCTCTTCCACAATTGTATTCTGCCAGTGATGTGATTGATTATCGAGAGAATGTGGCAAATTTAAATCCAATGACACAACCGGCAACGAAGAACTGCCTGCACAAGCAATGTCGGCATACAATTCAAGCATCGTCATTGCAGACTGTGGTTGAAGTGACTGTTGTAGAAACAGATTGAACATCATATCAACATCGTCATCATCAGCAATTTCTAACACGGCAAATTTTTCTATTGTACGATATCGGCCGGTTAATCGAGACACCGATTGATTGGGACCTAACTTCAATTTCTCTGCAATCTTTGTTTTTAAATCATGCAATTTTAACCCGCATTGTATTTGAATTCCTTTGGTTTGCCCCTCAAATGTCCATCCTGTAGCACCTTCATGTATTCTTCCATTGTAATATATGATTGCATAAATTGACCCCATATCTAGAAAGAAAACATTAAAATATTAGGCAATAACATGTTTTATGAAAATTACAAAAACCATAAACATAATAATTTATTCTTAATAACGTTATTAAAATACTGAACATTACATGACTATGTTAGGATATGACAATATATTTTATGATGTAAAATATCTTTTAATTATACTTGCCTATGTAAGGATATCACAAAAGAATTAATTTCAAATTAATACAACTATTACTAATTAAAACAAACCCTAAATATTAATAACAATTAATTATTCTAAATCATATTATTACAATACTAAACACAACTCATTAGTGACTAATTATTATGTCAAATATCTAAGTATAAAAACATTTACACATTAACATAAAAATATTTTTTTTTATTATATTTCATCTCTATATGTTAAGGATATCACAAAAGAATTAATTTCCAATTGTAAAAACTATTACTAATTAAAACAAACCCTAAATATTAATAACAATTAATTATTCTACATTACATTATTAAAATACTAAACACTACCATCAATGATAATTACAATGTAAAATATGTAAATATAATTAATTACACATGAACATAAAAATATTAATTATTATTTTAAATTTGTATATATTATTAATTATACATGCTTATGTTATTAGGATAACACAAAATAATTAATTTCAAAATTTATAACAACTATTTATAATTAAAATAAACCCTAAATATTTACAAATTAATTATTTTAAATCATATTATTAAAATATTAACCACTACTTTCCAATACTAATTGTGCAGATGCTTGTGTTAGTAAAAAACAAGTATATTTAGGTTTACCAAAAAAAAAAAAAAAACAAAAAAAAAAAAAAAACATGCGTATTGATTACCCAAAAAAAAACCTGCGTTGGACATTTTTAATTAATGCGTATGAATAAGCCAAACCTGCTTTGGGAGATTTTTTTGCTTTGTGTGACTTTGCTGCAAGGATGCTCTGCAAATAGAAAAAAACTTGGAAGAAAGGAATGCTGTAAATGGAAAAAGTGAAAGATAAAAGAATGTTGAATGTTTGTAGATCTGAAAGTTAAAAGCGAGAGAAGAGAGGTCAAGAAAATAGGAACTTAAATAAGTGCCGATGGGGGGCTTTACGGAACTTAAATAAAAATATTTATTGCCGCTAGGGGGTCCATGCTGCACTATCTCAGAAAAAAATAAAATAATAATTCTTACAAGAGTGCCGCAGGGGTCAGTGGACGTCACTTAAAGTCGTGGGGACTCACCCATTTATTTTTATTTTCTCATTAGCGTCTCTCTAAGACCCCAAATCGTAATATCTTAGAACCAAATACCAAATTCGTAAATTTGAAGGAAATTAAGTCATAAAAAATAAAAAATAATGCTCAAAAATAAAAATTATAAGAATAAAGAGTTAAATTAATTTGTACAAAAAAAAATATAAAGTATAATAACTAAAATTTTATTTGAAAAAAAAAACCCAAGAAAGGCCGAAAACAAAATATCAATTATCTTGTTAATAATAATAATAATAAATCTAACCGCGTATTCTGCCAATGGCACTAGAATCTTCTTTTGAGATATGTGACGCGTAGCACCTGTCTTAGGCCCCAAGCCATTACCAAACCTATAAATATACGCTTCCTTTTATTATCTTCAATCCTTGTTTTAGTTCAATTCACATTCATAAAGAAACAAACCCAATTCATCGATTTTCATTCTTTCACAAGTCACAAAAACCTCTTCAATATCAAATCCATGGCATCAGGGGGTACAGAAGCTTTCCCAGATTTGGGTAAACACTGTCAACAACATGATTGCAACCAGCTAGATTTCCTTCCTTTCGCATGCGACGGTTGCAAACTGGTAATTTCATCTTTTCTCAACACTTTCCTCTGTTTTCCTTCTTTTATTCCTATGATTCTCCATCACCTTATAATTAACCTGAAAAAAAAATGTTTCTTCTATGCGTTAAATTTCGCACATGATCAAAATTCAATTATAGTTAATAACTTGTATTCTTTAATTATCAACCCAACAACTTTCCTTAAAAAATAGTTAATTCATTAACCAAACAATTTTTTTCCCGTTACGAACAATGAATGAATCCTCTATGTTAAACTTTCAATGATATTATAATCTGACAATTTTGTGTACCTCTCTTTAGTCATCAAATAAGTGAAAATTTATGTATGGTGAATGCATGGTGTAAAATTAAAATATTATTAATCAAAGAGTTTTTAGTCAGATTTGGCGACTTGGGCCCGTTTGGATGAGTTTTATTTTTCTTCAAAACCTGCTTCTTCTTCTTTTTTTTATGAAAAAAAAGCACTTCTCATTTTTAGTTCGTTTGGACTCCTTTTAAAAAAAGGAGAAGCCACAAAAAATAAAAAATTTACTTTATTTCAAAAGCTAAAAATTTTAACTTCTAAGAAAAACAGAAATCAAAATTCAAATATTTTTTTTAAAAACTAAATATTTTTATAAAAATATAAATAACTTTAATTTTTGATAAAAAGTACTTTAAAATAAGGAAGTGATAAAAGTTACTTTTTGTAAAAGCTGAAAACAAACGACCTAAAGGATAATGGATTTAAATCTGGGTTTTATATTTGTCATGTTAAATGAGAATTGAAATTTTATGTTGAAGAAATAAAAAACACGTGCGACCCATGTGTTAGAAAAAATTAGATGTAGGATCCGTGTCAGCACGGAAATCGAAGGATGTGTAGGAAAATTTGAATTATCATATTAAATAAGAAATATAAAACCCTTTAATTATTGAGGGTTTCAATTCGTGAAAAGAGCATAGAGACTCAAACTCAGAAATCAAATTAATCTGTACTCCAAAAAAAAAAATAAAAAAAAAATCAAATTAATCAGGTCTATTAGGACATCTCCAACACGAGTTGGTATCTATAAAAATATATATATATATATATATATATATATATATATATATATATATATATATATATATATATATATCTAGTAGAAGGGATTAACGTGTGTGCAATTGCAGGTGTTCTGTGTGGAACACAGATCCTACAAGTCCCATGCGTGTCCGAAATCCGACCACAACAGCAGAAAAGTGGTTGTTTGCGAAACATGTTCAATGTCCATTGAGACCACAGGCCATGTGGGACAAGATGAGGAGGCAATCTTGAAGAGGCATTACAATTCTGGAAAGTGTGACCCCAACAACAAGAAGAAACCCATTTGCCCCGTTAAGCGCTGCAAGCAGATTTTGACGTTTTCTAATAGCAGTACTTGTAAAACTTGCAATGTTAAGGTGTGTCTCAAGCACCGTTTCCCTGCTGATCATGCTTGTAGGAAAGGAGCTTCACCTTCCTTCTCATCTTCTGCTGTTACTGATGGAAGGGGGAATAATCATCGGTTCTTGGCTGCTCTGGCTTCGAAGAATGGACAAGATTGTGCCAAGAGTGCTGGTCCTCGTTCTACTACTACTAGTACTAGTTCTCCTTCTGTTAAGGCTTGTTAAATTGATAATTGCTTAGCGTGTGAATTGTGTAATTCTTTAGTTGTTATTGATGGCAATGGATGATAACATTGCTTTTAATTGCAATTTGAATGTTGAAATTGAGTCTTGAGTATGCAACTATCTCAAAAATTTGGTAGGGAAATTTTTGTCGTCATTGCGATCCTACTGATTTGACCGGATTAATTAATTAATTGATGAACTGCTAGAGAAATCTAAAAAAATATTAGAAACTTACATTACATCCATAAACTACGATATTGGAATCCATTGTTTTGGGGTTTGTTTATATTTAATGCAGATATTGCGTTTCTAGCATGCAAATGGTGGTAGCAGTAGCACACATCAATCTTCCCATATAAAATAAGGGATATGATCCGTTTATAATTTTTTTTTACAATTACACTAATATAGAACCGGTCGTACACTGTGTGATTAATGTAGGACCGCTCCTATATAGTGTAGTTTGTAAATAAAAAAAGTTTGTAAATATAACCTGCCCCATAACCCTAACAATATGCACCTTTGTTTATGGACACAAATGTACAAATAATATCTCTTTTCCATACTAGTGATAGTTCTCTCCTATTCTTTTTGGATTTAATATCTTTCTCTAAGCAATAAAATTATCTCCTGCATAAATATAAAATGGAAAATCATTGTCTCATTTTACATGAGATAATTATCTCATTTGTTCTCACATCAAAAATTGTGTTACCTTTTTATTTTATTTTTCATTTTTTTAATAGGTTGTGGACCCCACCACATCATGTGTCTATGATAAGAGATAACTATCTTCTATAACATGAGAAAATAGAATCTCATATAAAATCGTGCAAAACTTAATTTTTCTTTTCTTTTCTCTTTACATGGTAATACATAGACCTCACATACTTTTACGTGTGTGTAAGAGATAAAATTATTTCCTGTAACATGAAAAACATCAAAATCTTTTTTTATTTTGCTTTGTCCATCTGTACACCAGATCAATATTCAGAACTTATCGCTTGTGTTGGTTTTCATTGAGAATTTGATCATTTCATATGACGTGAGATCATGTGAGATGATCCCAATAATTCATAGATAAATCAACAGTTATGAAGAACCAATTAAGATAGAAAATGAAAAAGGAATAATATTGATTTATTTATGTGATAAACATGCGAACCTAATTAAAATAGAGCTGCATTTCAGGGTCAGCATAAAACAAAAATGGAGATGAACTGAATGAGATTTGTAATACAGTAAGGGTTAGGCTATTCAGAAAGAGCAAAGTAAAAAGAATTACATGTGATTTTCGGTAATTACAAATATATTACCTACATATTGTTACACTCTTCTTTTCATTTGTCTCTCCAAACATACAGACTGTAACAAGTACCTTAATACACAATACTCTATGTTACATATTTGCTGTTGATTCTTTAATTTCATCCAAGGTGATAGCCTGCAAGGCAATAAAATGTTGCATTTAACTTTAAAAGAAATAATTGTACTCTTAACAAAATATGTAAGTGCTAAGTCAAGGAGCACAACAATAGTTCTTGCAGGTTGCAGCCAACACGGCATACACAACCTGCTGCAACCATGAGGACCAAAATCAAAATTCGAAAAATTGAATTAAGGAATTACCTGCTCCTTGCCAGCAAAATCATTGTCAGGAGTGAGAAAGAGCATGCAGTGGCACTCCTTCCTATCAAACAAAACCACAATTAGAAAACACAATATCCAGGTGGGACAATTTGGGGCTGAACTTAAAAGTTTCATAATTTTTTTTTTTAATCGAAAAAATAAATGCAGAAAATATAAGGGCTTTTATAGCACAAGAATACTCCAGTAGAGATCAGATCACTAGTATTACTCAAAACAGCTAAAGTTACTCACTGCCTCTGACCAAAATATAAACTAACTTCAGGTTTCAAACCTGATAACAAGAGTGTCTCTAGAAAAGTTTTTGGCCTGAGTTTATTATGACCTACCTCTTGAACAAATAGGTATTAACAAGATAATAAGATCATGGCTAAAAATGTTCTATTGGATAAAATTGTTTTATATGTAAATATGTAATTATAACTCTATAAAATGATACAACAAAATACAGAAGGAGATTAAACATGAATTTCGTACTCGAAAAAGTCATTAAAACATTCTCCAAGAACTTAAGGGTACTGGTTGTCATTACGTATTCTCTGAAGGGTAAAGACAAGAAGCTAGCTTCTTATTTTGTAACCAATGTATAACATCTGTCAAGAATGATATATAAGCTGTTTTCTAAACATTATCAATACAATACTAAATATAACGGATTTAAACAAACACATGCTTGTAATAAAACTTATCCTTGCAAAAGAAGTAGCTTCAAACTTGATAACTTAAGATCATACAAGGAACATATGTTCCAACTTCCAAGTTGTTACAAAGATAATGCTTACCTCTCTCTCATTGGAACACATGGGCAATTCCAAAATCCCTGTGCAGCCTCAGCAGCTTTATCGTCGTAATGCCTAAAATACAAAAATTTCGGGCTTAGAAAGTTAGAAAACATAAGTACTCGATCAAATTATCTACGCAGCTACACTGCCAGAACTATAGTATGAAGAAAAAAATTATGGTTCACAACAAGTTGAAAGAACATGTATGTACCGGCAAGGGCACAGCGGTGCACCCAACGTATCTTTATGGTCAGCCAACCCCTGTTCCAAAATAGAAATAATAGAAGAAACATTAATTACTCAAGAAAATGACTAATTTCAATATTAGTTTAATAGGGGAATGGATCCTCTCATGATAAAATCTCACATGACAAGACCATGTCATGTGAAATTTTACTATCTTTCCCTTTCATAATATATATTTTTTTTAAACCTTGACCAGTGAGGGTAGAGGTAAAGACAAACCTTATACACAGGCTTACCCTTCCATATTTGCAAAAAACGCTATTTCACGAATTCAAACCTATGACCTTTCAATCACAAAAGAATAGCTTTACCACTGCTTCAGCTAGCTCTCTCTCCCTTTCTAAATACATCAACAACATCAAATACACCTTTATCCCAAATTAATTGGTATCGATGGTAGATGAACCCAAATAACTCTCCCTTTCTAAATAAATATTCAAAAAATTTAATAGGACCCCACCTATGTAATGTTTGTAAAAAAATTTAAAATAAAAGAATCTGTTTCCGTTTTATGCACATATGGACACACATGTATGTTTATTTTCATCTGTCCTTTCCTGGATAGAAGTATGTGGTATTACTGGAATAGAATATTGCCTCATCAGACTACAATCTGGGAAACTGATTTTTTGACTTCATATAATTTCATTCCGACATGCCAGTCTAGGTGATTCAAATAATTTTCCTTATTTGTTGTTTTCAGGAGGCCTTAATACGACCCCTATCAAAATCTACTGCAAAACTCTCAGAACTAGTTTTCAATTACGTAGATTCTAGCTTAGAAATGGGGTGAACTGTAACAAATCAAGCTAGATAACTTATTTAGCTGTCTATACCTAACGTTCCACGTTTAAATCCATGTGACCTACCAGTTCCGACTGTATTTTTAGTCATTTCCCTTCCAAGGATTCTGCCCGACACATGATCTGTTTAGCGACTAGAAACAAATAAAAGTTGCATTTTCCATATTAAAAGGGTGAAAATAAAATTTAAAAAGGTGCTCTAAAACCAAAAAAAATTTATGACAAGGGGTGTGAATTTGATAATGTTTAAAAAGAACTATTGTGAATGTGAGATGATACTTTTTTGGATTTATACAAAATATAAAGTTTTGGTTGGCTAATCTCTTTCAGAAACTATGATAATATAATGACATCTTAATCTTACTAATTTGATATTAATAAATATAATATTGATAATAACTAAATTGAGCACTGTATTTGCAATTTGATATTTATGTTAATATCCAAGGCACTTTTAGGAAGTTTTTAATCAAACAAGGAGGTGCTTTATATATAAAATGCTTTTGACATGTAGTTACTCAACTTGAGATTTTGTAAGGTCAAAGGGGAAACCTCGGTGCACAAGGCTCCCCAACTTTGCGAGTATAGGAAATAGCTTAGTTGAAAAAATGTAAGGGAAAGACTGCGTACAATCAACTATATCCCTGCCCTCGCAAAGTCAGGGAGTCTTGTGCCCCAGAGTTCGTGCTTTGCCTTTACAAAATATCAAGTTTAGTAACTACAAGTCAAAAGCATTTCATATAAAGCAAGTTATTGTTTGGTTAAAAACATCCTAAAATTGCTTTGGATATTAACATAAATATCAAATTGCAAATACAGTGTTCAATTTTGTTATTATCATTATTATATTTATTAATATCAAATTACTAAGATGTCAAGCTATTATCATAGTATCCGAAATAAATTAGCCAACCAAAATCTTAGAAAAGATAAAAGGAAAAAACAACTTGTAGACCCAAAAATATAAAACCACCCCAGAAAATCTTGATTGAAACAAGGCAACTAAGAGTGCCTAGAGAAATAAGGTGAGGTTGATTTTCTGAAACTGAATACTCACCCCAAAGGTTTAAGATTAAGCTATAAAATCAACTAGTCTCTATCCTTTGATGCATTCCTCTTCTTTCTCTCAACAAATTCTTCTTTTAACCAAAAGAAAAAAAGAATTATCTCTGCAGTCTGCATGAAATTTAATAAGCATGTAGCTTACCAGTATCCATTCAAAAGTATAATATTTGGATACTATTAAAAGATCCCAAAAGACCCATGAAAGCATACTACACCAGAAAAGCCTAGTCTTTGGTTTACCAAACAAGATAAGATGGACACCTCCCAGCATTTTCAGAAGTAATGTAGGTATCCATAACCTCTACATTCACAAATGTTTCAAATTGGATGGGTTGTGTGTGTTGGGGGGCACCTACTTATGGATCCTGATAGCTGAACAAGAAAAACTAGCATTCATTACCAACTTCGTGCTTCTCAAACAATCTAAGATGATGGCCTCCAGTATTGTCAACAAATGAAATTTAAAAACCATAACCCCTACAGAAGTTCCCCAGCTCTCAAATTAATGAGGTGGCAGGCAGAGTAAAAATATGCAGTCATTTGATAAGAATATCATACTAAATATAAATAAATGAATTGGGATACACCACCCCAAAAGCTAGCTCAAAGGATGGAAGGCCTTATACTCCACATTCCAGAATATATCTCAACATGATTGGGTTTGAAGAGTGGATAATGCAGAGCATTCCACAAGAGAATATGATACCATTCAACAGTACACCATCTAGCTCAAAGGGTGGGAGTGCCCAAGGCCTTATAAACTCCATATTAGTTGTTCATCCAACCAATGTGGGACTATATATCTCGACACTTATATAATGCAGGTAGCACCTAGCACGGATCTATATGTACACTGCACTGATACACTACTAAAACAGGTATAGATCCCACAAAGAAAGCTTAAATTCAAGTAGAGATAAACCCTTTATAAATTTTTAATAGTTATTTTTTAATTTACATTGAAATGCAACGATGCAAACCACAACAAATCTCCATG
>JAVKPL010012962.1:60000-67574 GCA_032173675.1 Gastrolobium villosum | reverse complement strand
TCACTGTTTTACTCCATAATATGCCACTGTTTTCTGCATAAAATGCTCACTGTTTTAGTCCATAATGTGCCACTGTTTCTGCATAAAACGCTCACTGTCTTAATGTCTAAAAACTGTTTCAAAATGGTCACTGTTTCTGCTGTATGTTCACTGTTTTCCTGCTGTAAAACATCACTGTTTCTGTCCACTGTTTTTTTAGGAAAATACCACTGTTTTCTGCTCACTGTTTTAAAGAACAACTCACTGTTTCTGCTCACTGTTTTAAGCACAAACGTCACTGTTTTCTGCTGTAAAAACGCTGCTGTATGCTCACTGTTTTGCTGCTGTAAAACACTGCTGTATGCTCACTGTTTTCCACTGTAAGACACTGCTGTATGCTCACTGTTTCTGCTGTAAATAGCCACTGTAAATGATTGGTTGTAATTGATTTAGGTGCGCTTAAGAAGTGAGATACTTCGCTGCTGTTTGGTATTATTTAAGGCACGCAAAGGTAAGTGTCAGGCGATATTGCCTAATGTGACTATTGACTACTGGTATAAAATTGTGACATGATGCTCCATATTCCGTAAAAGTTTTATGTTCCATTATGATGAAAGGAAACTGCCGAAAATGTGCCGTGATGGCTATGTGATTATGAGGTAAAGACGTTATGTGGCAGCATAACACATATGAAAAGTATATGTGCCGTGATGGCTATATGAAAGGTATATAAGCATGCACCTTACATCATACCGCATTTTTACGCTTTGTGTGTGAAAGCATAGCATGACATGCATGTATCAAGATCATATAGGCCTTGTTTTAGAATAGTTATGTACAGGACCATGTGTTTGAGCAAGCATCATATAGGCATCCCCAAGGTACCGGGGTATGGGACACTTGGCATCAGTCCGCATAGGCCCACAGTTGGAATCCACATGGAGCTCAGGTGCCAAGGGATATTTGATTCCACTGTGAAGTGCGCGCACGACGGTGCTAAAAGCGCAAAGGAAAGGCGTTATATACGCAATATATGAATATGATGAAAAGGAAAAGGAAAAGGAACAAGGATATGTTGAAGTGACTGTTTATGATTTTGTGCCTAGTTAATACTGTTATATTATTGGTTTTGTTGCCACACTACTGGGATTATTCTCACCCCTTCGGGGCTGCTATTTTCCTAAATGGCAGGAGGACATAAAAGCACATGAAGACGTGATGTTTGCTGTTGCTTGCTGATGAATGGACTTGTACTGTTGCTGTTTGTTTGATTGGATGACTGTAATGCTTAATATTTTGGCACTCTTGGATGACTGTGGACTATATCATCTCTATTTTGCCTTGAACTTTTATGAACAGCGGCTGTTTTGGAAAACCTTTATGAAAAGAATTTAAGTGCTGAAATTTTTACAGTGCACCATACGGGTGATGTTTTTATGAGCAAACGAACTCCGATTTACTATTATTTTATATGCACGCGAAGCCCCAAACATGCTCTTTCTAAATCACTTGAAACTTTTTTTATCATCCAAACAGAAGTGATAAGAATTGTAGAAACGTGTTTCGGATTTGACATAAGAATCTTTGTTAGCTCATGTGATGTTAACGACTCTAATTCCGCTTAGCAAACGACTCTCTTGGATGCATACAAGGGAGGGCGTTACACTAATTGGTATCAGAGCAGTTTGGTCCATGGATTTGCTTGTGTTTGATTGAATTGATTGTTGTTTGTGTTTATCTGCTGAGTGACTGTCTAAATGTGCTATAGTTTAAGTATGTATTAGCTAGTGTAGTTAGATTGTTAGGACCGTTCTGTGATAAGACACGGATGCATAGTTAACTTGTCCGAATTGAACCCGAGTACCTACTTGGGACTGCTGCCATGAATAACTTGCGGTGAGCCTGATCAACTCATTTCCTGATATTGTGAGTGCAGAATCATGGCAGGTGGTCGCGGTTCAACTCGGGGAAGGTCTGGCGATGCGGAAGAGGATCTTATCACTACCATTGGGGGACTGGCAACGTTTATCCAGAATATGAGCCAAGAATGGCGCGACCATAGGCAACAGAATCAGAACCAACCCCCACTGCATGACAATGCAGAAGAAATTGCCCGTCGGAGGTTGAAAGACTTCCGCAACTTCCAACCACCTACTTTTGAGGGTGAAGACAACCCCGAGGCTGCAGCGAAGTGGCTGCAGATGATCGAGCATATCTTCGAACGCATGGCATGCCCGGAAGCGCAGAAGACTGATTACGCGTCGTACCAGCTGATGGGAGAAGCTTTAACATGGTGGACTGGTGCGAGGGCTCTGCTGAGAGCTCAGGACGTTGAACTGACATGGGCCGTGTTCAGACAAGTATTTTTGGACAAGTATTTTCCTAAGGCAATGAGAAGAATGAAGCACACTGAACTGCTGTCACTCAGGCAGGATAACATGACGGTTAATGAGTACATTGCAAAATTTGGGCAGCTGATCGAGTACGCCAACTTTGACCGGAACATTTATGACGAAGAATGGCAGGTGGAGAAGTTCGAAAGCGGATTACATCCGGAAATCCGTAAACTCATTTTGACGACGGCTAATCGTACACTTCCAGAACTCATCAACCAGAGTCGTCAGGCAGAAGGAATCATTAACGAGGCCAAGAATTCGAACAAGCCACCAACACAATTCCACGGAGGAAACCGAGCAGGCAGATTCTTCAGGACGGCACCTAGTAGGGGTCGAGGCAGAGGTACGCAGTTGCAGGCGCGGCCTGGAAATTTTAAAAGAAACTATACTGTGGGTCAATCGTCGACTGGACGACAGGGCGCGACTGTTTGTGCTACATGTGGAAAGAATCACTTTGGAGTCTGTCGCAAGAACAACAATGCATGTTTCAGATGTGGCCAGCAAGGACATTTTGCTTACAAATGCCCCCAGAACGCTGATCAACAGCCTACGCAAGCACGGGTGTTCACATTGGATGCGAATGAAGCGCAGAAGTTTCCCACCTTGATCAAAGGTAATGTCATTTTAAATGGTCACCCTATTTCAGTTATCTTTGATTCTGGAGCGTCTGGCTCTTTTATGGCAAAGCATACTGCTTTGAGAATAGGCATCACCCCAACCCCGTTACCTTATGAGTTACACATCAGCACACCTACCGGAGGATCGTGCACAGCCTCAGAGATCTGCAGAGGTGTTATCTTGCAGTATGAAGGGAACACGTATACAGTTAACTTGGTGGTCCTGCCGGTATTCAACTTTGATGTGATTATCGGTATGGACTGGTTGACGGAAAACGGGATAACGTTGGACTGTCGAGCGGGGAAAGTCGTTGTTCCTGCGAAAGATGGTAATTTTCAACCTTTCTCTCTCATTTCTTTATTGCAAGTTAGAAAAGAGCTCCGCAAGGGAGCAGCAGGGTATCTCTTGTCGATCGAGGCTGAAACCTCGGTTGACAATCAAATCCAGAATGTGCCTGTAGTTAGGGAATTCGAGGAGGTATTTCCGGATGAAATACCTCGATTGCCTCCTCATAGGGAAATAGAATTTTCTATCGAACTTGTTCCTGGAGTGGGACCAATCTCCATTGCCCCGTATCGTATGGCGCCGTTGGAACTTCGCGAGTTGAAGAAGCAGATAGAAGAGCTTTTGGCAAAGGAATTTATCAGACCGAGTACTTCTCCATGGGGTGCTCCAGCCATCTTGATTAAGAAGAAGGATGGAAGTTTACGTCTGTGTGTAGATTACCGACAGCTGAACAAAGTAACGGTGAAGAATAAGTATCCGCTACCGAGGATCGACGATTTGATGGACCAGCTGAGAGGAGCCAGAGTCTTTTCCAAGATAGATTTACGATCGGGATACCATCAGATCCGGGTCAAACCGGAGGATATTCCGAAAACAGCTTTTAGGACTCGTTATGGGCACTACGAATATCAGGTGATCCCATTCGGACTTACGAATGCTCCAGCGGTATTCATGGACTACATGAACCGCATCTTCCGCCCCTTTCTTGATCAGTTTGTTATTGTGTTTATCGACGACATCCTGATTTACTCAGCTAATGAAGAGCTGCACGCGGAACATCTGAGGATTGTCTTGCAAATCTTGAAGGAGAAGCAGTTGTACGCGAAATGGTCGAAGTGCGAGTTTTGGCTTAAAGAGGTCCAGTTTCTGGGCCATGTCATTTCATCAGAAGGTATCGCGGTGGACCCCAGCAAAGTTGAAGCTGTCATGAATTGGGAACGACCCAAGACTGTCACCGAAGTAAGAAGTTTCTTAGGTCTTGCTGGATACTATCGAAGGTTTATCCAGAATTTCTCTCAGATAGTGCAACCTCTTACTCGTCTCACTCGGAAGGACAAGCCTTTTGAGTGGACCGTAGCTTGTGAAGAATGTTTCTTGGAGCTGAAGAGCAGATTAACGAGTGCTCCCGTACTCACGATTCCGGATCCTACCCGGAAGTTCGAAGTATACTGCGATGCGTCGCTGAAAGGACTTGGATGCGTGTTGATGCAGGATCGTATGGCGGTAGCTTACGCATCTCGACAACTAAAGCCTCACGAAGAAAATTATCCTACGCACGATTTGGAGTTAGCAGCTATAGTGTTCGCACTTAAAATCTGGAGGCACCACTTGTATGGTTCGCAGTTTGACGTGTTCAGCGATCATAAGAGTTTGAAGTACTTGTTCGATCAGAAGGAGTTGAATATGCGGCAACGACGGTGGATGGAATTTCTGAAGGACTACGATTTTGAACTTAAATACCACCCAGGAAAGGCAAACGTGGTAGCTGACGCCCTGAGCAGGAAGACACTGCACACTGCAACTCTGATGATGGAAGAATTGAAATTGTTTGAGGCCTTTCGAGACTTGAACTTATCGGTAGACGAGAGAGGGAATAGCATAAGATTGGGAAATATAAAGGTGGAGAATGAATTGATCAGTAGAATTAAGGAGGCTCAGAAAGATGAAGAGTTAGTCCGTGATTTGGTTGGCAACCAAGATGTTGTAAAGGATGAGAATGATGTTTGGAGATTTCAAGGACGGCTGGTTGTGCCGAATGAAGAGTTGAAACAAGAAGTTTTACAGGAGGCTCACAAGGGTAAGTATGCAGTTCATCCTGGATCCACGAAGATGTACCATGATTTGAAGACCTCGTTTTGGTGGCCGGGTATGAAGCATGATATTGCTGAGTATGTATCTCGATGCTTAACTTGTCAGAAGGTGAAGTACGAACATCAGAAACCGTCGGGACTCCTTCAACCTTTGGAGATTCCCGAATGGAAGTGGGACAGTATTGCGATGGATTTTGTAGTTGGACTTCCTCGGACGCGAGAAGGATATGATTCTATCTGGGTGATTGTTGATCGTTTAACGAAGTCAGCTCATTTCTTGCGTGTTAGAACCACGTATGATACAGAGAGGCTTGCTAGAATTTATCTGCAGGAGATTGTGAAGCTGCACGGAGTTCCTACGAGTATTGTCAGTGATCGTGATCCCAAGTTTACATCTAAGTTCTGGGAATCTTTTCAAAGAGCATTAGGGACCCATTTGAGGTTGAGTACTGCTTACCATCCGCAGACCGATGGACAAACGGAACGCACCATTCAAGCATTAGAGGACATGTTGCGAGCATGCGTTTTGGAGTTAGGAGGCAGCTGGGATAGTTATCTTTCGTTGATTGAGTTTGCTTACAACAACAGTTACCACTCCAGTATTCAGATGGCACCGTATGAAGCTTTGTATGGGAGAAAATGCAGATCCCCTCTATGCTGGACTGAAGTGGGTGAGCGAAGTATGTTAGGACCTGATCTAATTCAAGAAACATCCGAGCAAGTAAAGAAGATTCGGGAGAATATGCAGCGGGCTCAGGCCAGACAGAAGAGTTATTACGACAAGCGTCATAAGCCTCTATCTTTCGAAGTCGGAGACCATGTATTTTTGAGAATCACACCTACATCGGGACTCGGAAGGAGAATGGGAGTTAAGAAGTTAAGTCCTCGGTACTTAGGACCGTATCTGATTATGGACCGGATTGGAGAGTCTGCTTACCGGTTGGCTTTACCACCCAATCTGTCAGGAATTCACAATGTAGTTCATGTGTCACAGCTACGGAGGTATCTCTCTGACCCATCTCACGTGTTACAGCCGGAAGAAGTGGAACTAAAGGAAAATCTGACGTATCAAGTGCAACCATTCCAAATTCTTGAAAGATCCGTCAAGCGACTCCGTTCTAAAGAGATTCCGTTGGTGAAAGTATTATGGAACAACAGATCGGCAGCTGAAGCCACTTGGGAGCGCGAGGACGATATTCAGAAACGCTATCCAGAACTGTTTAGCTCTTAAGTAAGTTTATTTTGCGGACAAAATTCCTTTTTTTGGTGGGGAGAGTGTAACATCCCGCATAATTAGTAAAATACATAAGTACTATATGTTATAGATGAAGGTGTAGATTTCGGATTTATGGTTTATGTGTGATGGCTTGCGAATTGTTGATCTTTATCCTTGGATGAGACTAAGGTAAGTATTTAAATTAAATCATAGGAGGGTACATATGTAGACATGTGAATTTATTAAAATCATATGAGTAATGTGAGTGTGTGTTAGAAGGCTTTAGTGTTTTTTTTGGACTTTGGAAGGGGGCTAGTGTGTGTGTGGACTTGTCACTATTGGACTTGTGTGATTGGGTTCTTTGTGTGTGTGGCCAATGGCCCAAGGATGGCTTTTGGACCTACCTTGTTTCAGCCCAAAGTTGTGACCATTCCTATTTCCCTAAGCCTTGTCCAACAAGGTTGTTTGTGTACCAAGGAACTTTCTCTTGGCTTAATGTATTTTTTTCCTACTCTTTCATGCGCATAAAGTGAGTGATTAAGACTTAGAAATCTGTCAATTTTCCTCTTGTTTGACCGCCACATCACTTAGCTTATGCATCACTTAATTTCAACTTCATTGCATGGAAGACACATGTACTATTTAGCATGATTTTTAGGCTGCATTCCTCTTCATTTTGGCGCACATGAAGAGGGCTTGGAGCAGATTTTTATGACACAAAATCTGCATTGAGTGTTGACTTGGTGAACCACCTTACACCTTCCATCATGAGGCTGAATTGTGCAGATTTTTGCATGCTTTTGGCAGTCCATCATGAGCCAAATCTGCCCCTTGCTTCCACATGCAACCAAAGAAGGATTTTTGGGCTGCATCTCCATCATCATATGCGCATAGGACAGCTCCAAATCAGAGTCTAGGCTGCCACAAACCTGTGCTCATGATGACACCTTCTTCCACCCCACCATGTGCACAAGACTTGGCTGTTTGTGCAGAAAAAAATTCTGACTTGGCAGCCCCTTTGTTCAGATCTGAACTCTCCTCTCCTCACTCCTTGCATGTGCTTAGTGTATGTTAGAAGCAACCATTTGCTTGTTCAGCCCAAGTGTGCAGTCCCACTGCTTCAAGCAACCAGATTTCTGCCTTAGTGTTGCATCATTGCAACCCCTCCTCACCTCCTTTAAGTATGCGCACAAGAGAGGGGGGCTGTCCTCATTTACATTCAGCCAAGCTCCTCCCCCTCTCCCTCACACTCTAGCTGAACCTACAAGC
>JAVKPL010012962.1:50000-52500 GCA_032173675.1 Gastrolobium villosum | reverse complement strand
TTTTGCCAAATTCCATCGTTTAGACCACTTTTTCGGGGCCTGAAATATTTTTTATCGATCCCTGAACAGGCGAAAATTGAGAAAATCCGAAAAAATGGAAAAGCATACCCCGGCATCGAATTTTGATCTGGTTTCTTTGCAGGCGTCCATACTTAAATATATCCAACATCCCATCCAAGTTTCATTGGATTTCGTGGAGAATTTCTTCATTGATCTGAATAACATAACTCCACACATAACAGCCTCATTACTTTATAACTGACTCATTAATCATTGATATGAATAACATAACTCCACACATAACAACCTCATTACTTTATAACTGACTCATTAATATCAATCAATGAATAACATAACTCCACACATGACAGCCTCATTACTCCACACATAACAGCCTCATTACTTTATAACTGACTCATTAATATCAATCAATGAATAACATAACTCCACACATAACAGCCTCATTACTTTATAACTAACTCATTAATATCATCCAAGTTTCATCCCGCATCGCAATCCTCTTCATTGATCTGAATAACATAACTCCACACGTAACAGCCTCATTACTTTATAACTGACTCATTAATCATTGATATGAATAACATAACTCCACACATAACAGCCTCATTACTTTATAACTAACTCATTAATATCATCCAAGTTTCATCCCGCATCGCAATCCTCTTCATTGATCTGAATAACATAACTCCACACGTAACAGCCTCATTACTTTATAACTGACTCATTTGATATGAATAACATAACTCCACACATAACAGCCTCATTACTTTATAACTAACTCATTAATATCATCCAAGTTTCATCCCGCATCGCAATCCTCTTCATTGATCTGAATAACTTAACTCCACACGTAACAGCCTCATTACTTTATAACTGACTCATTAATCATTGATATGAATAACATAACTCCACACATAACAGCCTCATTACTTTATAACTAACTCATTAATATCATCCAAGTTTCATCCCGCATCGCAATCCTCTTCATTGATCTGAATAACATAACTCCACACGTAACAGCCTCATTACTTTATAACTGACTCATTAATCATTGATATGAATAACATAACTCCACACATAACAGCCTCATTACTTTATAACTAACTCATTAATATCATCCAAGTTTCATCCCGCATCGCAATCCTCTTCATTGATCTGAATAACTTAACTCCACACGTAACAGCCTCATTACTTTATAACTGACTCATTAATCATTGATATGAATAACATAACTCCACACATAACAGCCTCATTACTTTATAACTAACTCATTAATATCATCCAAGTTTCATCCCGCATCGCAATCCTCTTCATTGATCTGAATAACTTAACTCCACACGTAACAGCCTCATTACTTTATAACTGACTCATTAATCATTGATATGAATAACATAACTCCACACATAACAGCCTCATTACTTTATAACTAACTCATTAATATCATCCAAGTTTCATCCCGCATCGCAATCCTCTTCATTGATCTGAATAACTTAACTCCACACGTAACAGCCTCATTACTTTATAACTGACTCATTAATCATTGATATGAATAACATAACTCCACACATAACAGCCTCATTACTTTATAACTAACTCATTAATATCATCCAAGTTTCATCCCGCATCGCAATCCTCTTCATTGATCTGAATAACTTAACTCCACACGTAACAGCCTCATTACTTTATAACTGACTCATTAATCATTGATATGAATAACATAACTCCACACATAACAGCCTCATTACTTTATAACTAACTCATTAATATCATCCAAGTTTCATCCCGCATCGCAATCCTCTTCATTGATCTGAATAACATAACTCCACACGTAACAGCCTCATTACTTTATAACTGACTCATTAATCATTGATATGAATAACATAACTCCACACATAACAGCCTCATTACTTTATAACTAACTCATTAATATCATCCAAGTTTCATCCCGCATCGCAATCCTCTTCATTGATCTGAATAACTTAACTCCACACGTAACAGCCTCATTACTTTATAACTGACTCATTAATCATTGATATGAATAACATAACTCCACACATAACAGCCTCATTACTTTATAACTAACTCATTAATATCATCCAAGTTTCATCCCGCATCGCAATCCTCTTCATTGATCTGAATAACTTAACTCCACACGTAACAGCCTCATTACTTTATAACTGACTCATTAATCATTGATATGAATAACATAACTCCACACATAACAGCCTCATTACTTTATAACTAACTCATTAATATCATCCAAGTTTCATCCCGCATCGCAATCCTCTTCATTGATCTGAATAACATAACTCCACACGTAACAGCCTCATTACTTTATAACTGACTCATTAATCATTGATATGAATAACATAACTCCACACATAACAGCCTCATTACTTTATAACTAACTCATTAATATCATCCAAGTTTCATCCCGCATCGCAATCCTCTTCATTGATCTGAATAACTTAACTCCACA
>JAVKPL010012962.1:0-45000 GCA_032173675.1 Gastrolobium villosum | reverse complement strand
AGTGTATGTTAGAAGCAACCATTTGCTTGTTCAGCCCAAGTGTGCAGTCCCACTGCTTCAAGCAACCAGATTTCTGCCTTAGTGTTGCATCATTGCAACCCCTCCTCACCTCCTTTAAGTATGCGCACAAGAGAGGGGGGCTGTCCTCATTTACATTCAGCCAAGCTCCTCCCCCTCTCCCTCACACTCTAGCTGAACCTACAAGCATCCTTGGAGCAAGAAGACTTTGCTAACTCACCTTTCCTCACCTCTCCTAAACCGTGACCTACACCAAGCAAGTGCAAGCTCTTCTTCTTCTCCTCCCCTCACTGTCCAGCCTTGTCCTCAACCTTGAAGCTGTCCAAGTTGTTCCTCCTCACCATATTTGCGCATAGAACATCCTAGGAAGTGGGGACTTGTTGTGAAGTAGAGCTAGAAAGGGTGTGGTGTGTGAGCAAGAAGTGTGTGCTACAAGAGGTAAGCCTTGAACTTAGACCTCTTTCATGGTGTGTAATCATATGTGTGCTTGAATGTCTCCTTGATTATGTGTGGTTTTGGATTCTTGAATGAGTATGGTAAAGGAATAAGGATGGAGCTATTTTATGAGGATTTGTATGCATGAAAGTCTCATGGTCATGCTTAAGATATATGCCACTGTTTTTGTATGAATATGCCACTGTTTTGAGGAATATATATGCCACTGTTCTGTATGCAAATGCCACTGTTTCCCTATGAATGTGCCACTGTTTTGAGGATAAAATGCTCACTGTTTTGGTTCCTCAAGATCACCATTTTGATGCCACTGTTTCTGCACACTTATGTCACTGTTTTAGTGCTCCACATGCCACTGTTTCTGCATAAAATACTCACTGTTTTAGTCCATAATATGCCACTGTTTTCTGCATAAAATGCTCACTGTTTTAGTCCATAATGTGCCACTGTTTCTGCATAAAACGCTCACTGTCTTAATGTCTAAAAATCATGATTTATATCACTGTTTTGGATGTTCAAATGTATCATTCATGCCACTGTTTTAATGTTCAAAAACCACTCCCTTTGCCACTGTTTTTGATGTGCAAATACCACCACTAATGGCACTGTTTTAATGCTTAATGTTACCATTCATGCCACTGTTTTGATGCACAAATAACACTACTTATGCCACTGTTTTGAGGTTCATATGCCATTGATTATGTCATTGTTTTAACGTTCAAATGCCACTGTTTCTGCCACTGTTTGATGCCACTGTTTCTGCCACTGTTTGATGTCACTGTTTCTGCCACTGTTGATGTCCAAAGAGCCACTGTTTCTGTTTCAAAATGGTCACTGTTTCTGCTGTATGTTCACTGTTTTCCTGCTGTAAAACGTCACTGTTTCTGTCCACTGTTTTTTTAGGAAAATACCACTGTTTTCTGCTCACTGTTTTAAAGAACAACTCACTGTTTCTGCTCACTGTTTTAAGCACAAACGTCACTGTTTTCTGCTGTAAAAACGCTGCTGTATGCTCACTGTTTTGCTGCTGTAAAACACTGCTGTATGCTCACTGTTTTCCACTGTAAGACACTGCTGTATGCTCACTGTTTCTGCTGTAAATAGCCACTGTAAATGATTGGTTGTAATTGATTTAGGTGCGCTTAAGAAGTGAGATACTTCGCTGCTGTTTGGTATTATTTAAGGCACGCAAAGGTAAGTGTCAGGCGATATTGCCTAATGTGACTATTGACTACTGGTATAAAATTGTGACATGATGCTCCATATTCCGTAAAAGTTTTATGTTCCATTATGATGAAAGGAAACTGCCGAAAATGTGCCGTGATGGCTATGTGATTATGAGGTAAAGACGTTATGTGGCAGCATAACACATATGAAAAGTATATGTGCCGTGATGGCTATATGAAAGGTATATAAGCATGCACCTTACATCATACCGCATTTTTACGCTTTGTGTGTGAAAGCATAGCATGACATGCATGTATCAAGATCATATAGGCCTTGTTTTAGAATAGTTATGTACAGGACCATGTGTTTGAGCAAGCATCATATAGGCATCCCCAAGGTACCGGGGTATGGGACACTTGGCATCAGTCCGCATAGGCCCACAGTTGGAATCCACATGGAGCTCAGGTGCCAAGGGATATTTGATTCCACTGTGAAGTGCGCGCACGACGGTGCTAAAAGCGCAAAGGAAAGGCGTTATATACGCAATATATGAATATGATGAAAAGGAAAAGGAAAAGGAACAAGGATATGTTGAAGTGACTGTTTATGATTTTGTGCCTAGTTAATACTGTTATATTATTGGTTTTGTTGCCACACTACTGGGATTATTCTCACCCCTTCGGGGCTGCTATTTTCCTAAATGGCAGGAGGACATAAAAGCACATGAAGACGTGATGTTTGCTGTTGCTTGCTGATGAATGGACTTGTACTGTTGCTGTTTGTTTGATTGGATGACTGTAATGCTTAATATTTTGGCACTCTTGGATGACTGTAGACTATATCATCTCTATTTTGCCTTGAACTTTTATGAACAGCGGCTGTTTTGGAAAACCTTTATGAAAAGAATTTAAGTGCTGAAATTTTTACAGTGCACCATACGGGTGATGTTTTTATGAGCAAACGAACTCCGATTTACTATTATTTTATATGCACGCGAAGCCCCAAACATGCTCTTTCTAAATCACTTGAAACTTTTTTTATCATCCAAACAGAAGTGATAAGAATTGTAGAAACGTGTTTCGGATTTGACATAAGAATCTTTGTTAGCTCATGTGATGTTAACGACTCTAATTCCGCTTAGCAAACGACTCTCTTGGATGCATACAAGGGAGGGCGTTACACTAATTGGTATCAGAGCAGTTTGGTCCATGGATTTGCTTGTGTTTGATTGAATTGATTGTTGTTTGTGTTTATCTGCTGAGTGACTGTCTAAATGTGCTATAGTTTAAGTATGTATTAGCTAGTGTAGTTAGATTGTTAGGACCGTTCTGTGATAAGACACGGATGCATAGTTAACTTGTCCGAATTGAACCCGAGTACCTACTTGGGACTGCTGCCATGAATAACTTGCGGTGAGCCTGATCAACTCATTTCCTGATATTGTGAGTGCAGAATCATGGCAGGTGGTCGCGGTTCAACTCGGGGAAGGTCTGGCGATGCGGAAGAGGATCTTATCACTACCATTGGGGGACTGGCAACGTTTATCCAGAATATGAGCCAAGAATGGCGCGACCATAGGCAACAGAATCAGAACCAACCCCCACTGCATGACAATGCAGAAGAAATTGCCCGTCGGAGGTTGAAAGACTTCCGCAACTTCCAACCACCTACTTTTGAGGGTGAAGACAACCCCGAGGCTGCAGCGAAGTGGCTGCAGATGATCGAGCATATCTTCGAACGCATGGCATGCCCGGAAGCGCAGAAGACTGATTACGCGTCGTACCAGCTGATGGGAGAAGCTTTAACATGGTGGACTGGTGCGAGGGCTCTGCTGAGAGCTCAGGACGTTGAACTGACATGGGCCGTGTTCAGACAAGTATTTTTGGACAAGTATTTTCCTAAGGCAATGAGAAGAATGAAGCACACTGAACTGCTGTCACTCAGGCAGGATAACATGACGGTTAATGAGTACATTGCAAAATTTGGGCAGCTGATCGAGTACGCCAACTTTGACCGGAACATTTATGACGAAGAATGGCAGGTGGAGAAGTTCGAAAGCGGATTACATCCGGAAATCCGTAAACTCATTTTGACGACGGCTAATCGTACACTTCCAGAACTCATCAACCAGAGTCGTCAGGCAGAAGGAATCATTAACGAGGCCAAGAATTCGAACAAGCCACCAACACAATTCCACGGAGGAAACCGAGCAGGCAGATTCTTCAGGACGGCACCTAGTAGGGGTCGAGGCAGAGGTACGCAGTTGCAGGCGCGGCCTGGAAATTTTAAAAGAAACTATACTGTGGGTCAATCGTCGACTGGACGACAGGGCGCGACTGTTTGTGCTACATGTGGAAAGAATCACTTTGGAGTCTGTCGCAAGAACAACAATGCATGTTTCAGATGTGGCCAGCAAGGACATTTTGCTTACAAATGCCCCCAGAACGCTGATCAACAGCCTACGCAAGCACGGGTGTTCACATTGGATGCGAATGAAGCGCAGAAGTTTCCCAACCTGATAAAAGGTAATGTCATTTTAAATGGTCACCCTATTTCAGTTATCTTTGATTCTGGAGCGTCTGGCTCTTTTATGGCAAAGCATACTGCTTTGAGAATAGGCATCACCCCAACCCCGTTACCTTATGAGTTACACATCAGCACACCTACCGGAGGATCGTGCACAGCCTCAGAGATCTGCAGAGGTGTTATCTTGCAGTATGAAGGGAACACGTATACAGTTAACTTGGTGGTCCTGCCGGTATTCAACTTTGATGTGATTATCGGTATGGACTGGTTGACGGAAAACGGGATAACGTTGGACTGTCGAGCGGGGAAAGTCGTTGTTCCTGCGAAAGATGGTAATTTTCAACCTTTCTCTCTCATTTCTTTATTGCAAGTTAGAAAAGAGCTCCGCAAGGGAGCAGCAGGGTATCTCTTGTCGATCGAGGCTGAAACCTCGGTTGACAATCAAATCCAGAATGTGCCTGTAGTTAGGGAATTCGAGGAGGTATTTCCGGATGAAATACCTCGATTGCCTCCTCATAGGGAAATAGAATTTTCTATCGAACTTGTTCCTGGAGTTGGACCAATCTCCATTGCCCCGTATCGTATGGCGCCGTTGGAACTTCGCGAGTTGAAGAAGCAGATAGAAGAGCTTTTGGCAAAGGAATTTATCAGACCGAGTACTTCTCCATGGGGTGCTCCAGCCATCTTGATTAAGAAGAAGGATGGAAGTTTACGTCTGTGTGTAGATTACCGACAGCTGAACAAAGTAACGGTGAAGAATAAGTATCCGCTACCGAGGATCGACGATTTGATGGACCAGCTGAGAGGAGCCAGAGTCTTTTCCAAGATAGATTTACGATCGGGATACCATCAGATCCGGGTCAAACCGGAGGATATTCCGAAAACAGCTTTTAGGACTCGTTATGGGCACTACGAATATCAGGTGATCCCATTCGGACTTACGAATGCTCCAGCGGTATTCATGGACTACATGAACCGCATCTTCCGCCCCTTTCTTGATCAGTTTGTTATTGTGTTTATCGACGACATCCTGATTTACTCAGCTAATGAAGAGCTGCACGCGGAACATCTGAGGATTGTCTTGCAAATCTTGAAGGAGAAGCAGTTGTACGCGAAATGGTCGAAGTGCGAGTTTTGGCTTAAAGAGGTCCAGTTTCTGGGCCATGTCATTTCATCAGAAGGTATCGCGGTGGACCCCAGCAAAGTTGAAGCTGTCATGAATTGGGAACGACCCAAGACTGTCACCGAAGTAAGAAGTTTCTTAGGTCTTGCTGGATACTATCGAAGGTTTATCCAGAATTTCTCTCAGATAGTGCAACCTCTTACTCGTCTCACTCGGAAGGACAAGCCTTTTGAGTGGACCGTAGCTTGTGAAGAATGTTTCTTGGAGCTGAAGAGCAGATTAACGAGTGCTCCCGTACTCACGATTCCGGATCCTACCCGAAAGTTCGAAGTATACTGCGATGCGTCGCTGAAAGGACTTGGATGCGTGTTGATGCAGGATCGTATGGCGGTAGCTTACGCATCTCGACAACTAAAGCCTCACGAAGAAAATTATCCTACGCACGATTTGGAGTTAGCAGCTATAGTGTTCGCACTTAAAATCTGGAGGCACCACTTGTATGGTTCGCAGTTTGACGTGTTCAGCGATCATAAGAGTTTGAAGTATTTGTTCGATCAGAAGGAGTTGAATATGCGGCAACGACGGTGGATGGAATTTCTGAAGGACTACGATTTTGAACTTAAATACCACCCAGGAAAGGCAAACGTGGTAGCTGACGCCCTGAGCAGGAAGACACTGCACACTGCAACTCTGATGATGGAAGAATTGAAATTGTTTGAGGCCTTTCGAGACTTGAACTTATCGGTAGACGAGAGAGGGAATAGCATAAGATTGGGAAATATAAAGGTGGAGAATGAATTGATCAGTAGAATTAAGGAGGCTCAGAAAGATGAAGAGTTAGTCCGTGATTTGGTTGGCAACCAAGATGTTGTAAAGGATGAGAATGATGTTTGGAGATTTCAAGGACGGCTGGTTGTGCCGAATGAAGAGTTGAAACAAGAAGTTTTACAGGAGGCTCACAAGGGTAAGTATGCAGTTCATCCTGGATCCACGAAGATGTACCATGATTTGAAGACCTCGTTTTGGTGGCCGGGTATGAAGCATGATATTGCTGAGTATGTATCTCGATGCTTAACTTGTCAGAAGGTGAAGTACGAACATCAGAAACCGTCGGGACTCCTTCAACCTTTGGAGATTCCCGAATGGAAGTGGGACAGTATTGCGATGGATTTTGTAGTTGGACTTCCTCGGACGCGAGAAGGATATGATTCTATCTGGGTGATTGTTGATCGTTTAACGAAGTCAGCTCATTTCTTGCGTGTTAGAACCACGTATGATACAGAGAGGCTTGCTAGAATTTATCTGCAGGAGATTGTGAAGCTGCACGGAGTTCCTACGAGTATTGTCAGTGATCGTGATCCCAAGTTTACATCTAAGTTCTGGGAATCTTTTCAAAGAGCATTAGGGACCCATTTGAGGTTGAGTACTGCTTACCATCCGCAGACCGATGGACAAACGGAACGCACCATTCAAGCATTAGAGGACATGTTGCGAGCATGCGTTTTGGAGTTAGGAGGCAGCTGGGATAGTTATCTTTCGTTGATTGAGTTTGCTTACAACAACAGTTACCACTCCAGTATTCAGATGGCACCGTATGAAGCTTTGTATGGGAGAAAATGCAGATCCCCTTTATGCTGGACTGAAGTGGGTGAGCGAAGTATGTTAGGACCTGATCTAATTCAAGAAACATCCGAGCAAGTAAAGAAGATTCGGGAGAATATGCAGCGGGCTCAGGCCAGACAGAAGAGTTATTACGACAAGCGTCATAAGCCTCTATCTTTCGAAGTCGGAGACCATGTATTTTTGAGAATCACACCTACATCGGGACTCGGAAGGAGAATGGGAGTTAAGAAGTTAAGTCCTCGGTACTTAGGACCGTATCTGATTATGGACCGGATTGGAGAGTCTGCTTACCGGTTGGCTTTACCACCCAATCTGTCAGGAATTCACAATGTAGTTCATGTGTCACAGCTACGGAGGTATCTCTCTGACCCATCTCACGTGTTACAGCCGGAAGAAGTGGAACTAAAGGAAAATCTGACGTATCAAGTGCAACCATTCCAAATTCTTGAAAGATCCGTCAAGCGACTCCGTTCTAAAGAGATTCCGTTGGTGAAAGTATTATGGAACAACAGATCGGCAGCTGAAGCCACTTGGGAGCGCGAGGACGATATTCAGAAACGCTATCCAGAACTGTTTAGCTCTTAAGTAAGTTTATTTTGCGGACAAAATTCCTTTTTTTGGTGGGGAGAGTGTAACATCCCGCATAATTAGTAAAATACATAAGTACTATATGTTATAGATGAAGGTGTAGATTTCGGATTTATGGTTTATGTGTGATGGCTTGCGAATTGTTGATCTTTATCCTTGGATGAGACTAAGGTAAGTATTTAAATTAAATCATAGGAGGGTACATATGTAGACATGTGAATTTATTAAAATCATATGAGTAATGTGAGTGTGTGTTAGAAGGCTTTAGTGTTTTTTTTGGACTTTGGAAGGGGGCTAGTGTGTGTGTGGACTTGTCACTATTGGACTTGTGTGATTGGGTTCTTTGTGTGTGTGGCCAATGGCCCAAGGATGGCTTTTGGACCTACCTTGTTTCAGCCCAAAGTTGTGACCATTCCTATTTCCCTAAGCCTTGTCCAACAAGGTTGTTTGTGTACCAAGGAACTTTCTCTTGGCTTAATGTATTTTTTTCCTACTCTTTCATGCGCATAAAGTGAGTGATTAAGACTTAGAAATCTGTCAATTTTCCTCTTGTTTGACCGCCACATCACTTAGCTTATGCATCACTTAATTTCAACTTCATTGCATGGAAGACACATGTACTATTTAGCATGATTTTTAGGCTGCATTCCTCTTCATTTTGGCGCACATGAAGAGGGCTTGGAGCAGATTTTTATGACACAAAATCTGCATTGAGTGTTGACTTGGTGAACCACCTTACACCTTCCATCATGAGGCTGAATTGTGCAGATTTTTGCATGCTTTTGGCAGTCCATCATGAGCCAAATCTGCCCCTTGCTTCCACATGCAACCAAAGAAGGATTTTTGGGCTGCATCTCCATCATCATATGCGCATAGGACAGCTCCAAATCAGAGTCTAGGCTGCCACAAACCTGTGCTCATGATGACACCTTCTTCCACCCCACCATGTGCACAAGACTTGGCTGTTTGTGCAGAAAAAAATTCTGACTTGGCAGCCCCTTTGTTCAGATCTGAACTCTCCTCTCCTCACTCCTTGCATGTGCTTAGTGTATGTTAGAAGCAACCATTTGCTTGTTCAGCCCAAGTGTGCAGTCCCACTGCTTCAAGCAACCAGATTTCTGCCTTAGTGTTGCATCATTGCAACCCCTCCTCACCTCCTTTAAGTATGCGCACAAGAGAGGGGGGCTGTCCTCATTTACATTCAGCCAAGCTCCTCCCCCTCTCCCTCACACTCTAGCTGAACCTACAAGCATCCTTGGAGCAAGAAGACTTTGCTAACTCACCTTCCCTCACCTCTCCAAAACCGTGACCTACACCAAGCAAGTGCAAGCTCTTCTTCTTCTCCTTCCCTCACTGTCCAGCCTTGTCCTCAACCTTGAAGCTGTCCAAGTTGTTCCTCCTCACCATATTTGCGCATAGAACATCCTAGGAAGTGGGGACTTGTTGTGAAGTAGAGCTAGAAAGGGTGTGGTGTGTGAGCAAGAAGTGTGTGCTACAAGAGGTAAGCCTTGAACTTAGACCTCTTTCATGGTGTGTAATCATATGTGTGCTTGAATGTCTCCTTGATTATGTGTGGTTTTGGATTCTTGAATGAGTATGGTAAAGGAATAAGGATGGAGCTATTTTATGAGGATTTGTATGCATGAAAGTCTCATGGTCATGCTTAAGATATATGCCACTGTTTTTGTATGAATATGCCACTGTTTTGAGGAATATATATGCCACTGTTCTGTATGCAAATGCCACTGTTTCCCTATGAATGTGCCACTGTTTTGAGGATAAAATGCTCACTGTTTCGGTTCCTCAAGATCACCATTTTGATGCCACTGTTTCTGCACACTTATGCCACTGTTTTAGTGCTCCACATGCCACTGTTTCTGCATAAAATACTCACTGTTTTAGTCCATAATATGCCACTGTTTTCTGCATAAAATGCTCACTGTTTTAGTCCATAATGTGCCACTGTTTCTGCATAAAACGCTCACTGTTTTAATGCCACATATGTCACTATTTTGCACCAAAAACACTCATGTTTTATATCACTGTTTCTGCATAAAGTTCCACCCTAATGTCAAACCCCACTATTTATGCCACTGTTTCAATGTCCAAAAACCATGATTTATGCTACTGTTTTTGATGCTCAAAAACCACCATTCATGTCACTGTTTTGATGCATAATGTTACCACTAACGCCACTGTTTTGAATGTCCAAATGTACCATTCATGCCACTGTTTTAATGTTCACAAATCACCACTTATGCCACTGTTTTGATGTTCAAATGTCATTGATTATGTCACTGTTTTAACGTTCAAATGCCACTGTTTCTGCCACTGTTTGATGTCACTGTTTCTGCCACTGTTGATGTCCAAAGAGCCACTGTTTCTGTTTTAAAATAGCCACTGTTTCTGCTGTATGTTTATTGTTTTCCTGCTGTAAAACGTCACTGTTTCTGTCCACTGTTTTTAAGGAAAATACCACTATTTTCTGCTCACTGTTTTAAAGAACAACTCACTGTTTTAAGCACAAACGTCACTGTTTTCTGCTATAAAAATGCTGCTGTATGCTCACTGTTTTGCTGCTATAAAACACTGCTGTATGCTCACTGTTTTCCACTGTAAGACACTGCTGTATGCTCACTGTTTCTGCTGTAAATAGCCACTGTAAATGATTGGTTGTAATTGATTTAGGTGCGCTTAAGAAGTGAGATACTTCGCTGCTGTTTGGTATTATTTAAGGCACGCAAAGGTAAGTGTCAGGCGATATTGCCTAATGTGACTATTGACTACTGGTATAAAATTGTGACATGATGCTCCATATTCCGTAAAAGTTTTATGTTCCATTATGATGAAAGGAAACTGCCAAAAATGTGCCGTGATGGCTATGTGATTATGAGGTAAAGACGTTATGTGGCAGCATAACGCATATGAAAAGTATATGTGCCGTGATGGCTATATGAAAGGTATATAAGCATGCACCTTACATCATACCGCATTTTTACGCTTTGTGTGTGAAAGCATAGCATGACATGCATGTATCAAGATCATATAGGCCTTGTTTTAGAATAGTTATGTACAGGACCATGTGTTTGAGCAAGCATCATATAGGCATCCCCAAGGTACCGGGGTATGGGACACTTGGCATCAGTCCGCATAGGCCCACAGTTGGAATCCACATGGAGCTCAGGTGCCAAGGGATATTTGATTCCACTGTGAAGTGCGCGCACGACGGTGCTAAAAGCGCAAAGGAAAGGCGTTATATACGCAATATATGAATATGATGAAAAGGAAAAGGAAAAGGAACAAGGATATGTTGAAGTGACTGTTTATGATTTTGTGCCTAGTTAATACTGTTATATTATTGGTTTTGTTGCCACACTACTGGGATTATTCTCACCCCTTCGGGGCTGCTATTTTCCTAAATGGCAGGAGGACATAAAAGCACATGAAGACGTGATGTTGCTGTTGCTTGCTGATGAATGGACTTGTACTGTTGCTGTTTGTTTGATTGGATGACTGTAATGCTTAATATTTTGGCACTCTTGGATGACTGTAGACTATATCATCTCTATTTTGCCTTGAACTTTTATGAACAGCGGCTGTTTTGGAAAACCTTTATGAAAAGAATTTAAGTTCTGAAATTTTTACAGTGCACCTTACGGGTGATGTTTTTATGAGCAAACGAACTCCGATTTACTATTATTTTATATGCACGCAAAGCCCCAAACATGCTCTTTCTAAATCACTTGAAACTTTTTTTATCATCCAAACAGAAGTGATAAGAATTGTAGAAACGTGTTTCGGATTTGACATAAGAATCTTTGTTAGCTCATGTGACGTTAACGACTCTAATTCCGCTTAGCAAACGACTCTCTTGGATGCATACAAGGGAGGGCGTTACAATAATATTGATAGAATTCAATTTTCTTCTGCTTTGGCCAATATCTTTGTTATAAAATTATGTATTATAGGAAAAGGTAGGATCTGGCTTGACTTCTGATCTAAACAGAGGGGAACCTGGTAATTCAGAAACAGAAAGGGTTAGTACCAAAGTTGATGGTTTTTTTTTGTAACCATGTGCTTATAATATGGTTTCTTGGCATTACTTTTGAAGAGGATGCCTCAGCCCTTGTTGCCTTCTAGCTCATCATTTGTTTCCTGTATAGGTTCAATGAATGTGGGTAACCAAGTTGAGCAAATTTCCCAGACTAAGCCAGTTACTATTGAGCAAGAAAGCTGTCAAGAGGGTAAGCTTGAAACATGAAGAAATCTGTCTGCTGCTGTTAGTTTTGGGGCAATGTCTCACCATTCATGCTGTAACATTTTGAGATATGAACAAGCTAATCCTTTTTGAGATAACTATGTATTTGTTGAACCAAGGGTGTCATTGGGTGCTGCTGGTTGCAGTCCTTGGTTATAAACTCAATAGCCACCAAGGAATCTCCTTCCATAGATTCAACCCGGCTCTGGAGAATTTTACCTCGGTTTGGGTCATCAGCCCATATGCCATTTTCATGATCACAACATATTTAAAGACTTGAGCAATCAGTGCGGTTTCAGACAGTCATATTGATTGATATTGATGAGATGATAAACTTGAATTCTGTGGCATTTTTAGTTTTTAAATTTTATTCAAACAACCTTTAAAACTGATCTTGTAACTATTCTTCTTTTCTTGTCAAAGAAAATATTTTTTGGGTTCATGATTAGTGACCTTTTCATAATAGCCTATTGCAGATAAAGCATTTTGAGCTTTATGCAGAAAAATTATCTTCTAAGGAGGCCCGAAACCCATGTAAAAATTATGTACTAACTTGAGCCTTTAAGTGATCCACCTTTTGTTTACCAAACATGCAATCTGCTTTATAGGCTGGGCTACCCATGCAAAACACCACTTTCAGGGCTGGGTTTACCACACAAAATGATTCACCTGGGCTGGGCTAACTTTTTTGGCCTTTATTGTGTTTGGCCATAGGCCTCCTTATTTACTAAAAAGCATGGAGCAAATTTTTGTTGGGAAAAGTATTGTCATTTTAAATGATATAAAATTATATTATTTTAATAAAGAGATAGATATAAAATAATATTTTTTTATTTGAAATTTAAATTAAATAAAAAACACTCACTTTTTTCCCTTATGATTCTCATTCTTTATATCTATCTTTCTTCTAAAATGACATAACTTTTATACTTTAGAAGGAAAAACATTAAACCCATTTTTGTTTCCCCTTCATCACGTGGTGGTGATGTCAACACATACATGTCATTAGCACAAAAAAAAACTATTTATATAGGAGAAAAATATTTATCCTTTAAAAGTACAGTTATTTTTATTAAAATTAGTATTTTTTATTTAATATTTAAATTGAAAAATTCACTTTTTCCACCATAATTTATTTTTCTCGCATTGTAAAATACTATAATTTTAACTAAAATGACATAATTCTATGTCTTTTAAAAGGACAAATACTAATTCCTTTGTATAATAATAAAATTAGATCCTTGTGGAAAAGTCATGGCCATAAAAATCAATGTTCACGGGAGAATTCATTAAGATAAATAATGAGAAAATCAACAAGCGCTGATTTGTAAGAATAACCATTTATTAAGGGATTGTAGCACTTAGGCAATTAGGCCCACTATTCATCCATGTGTGCCGCTGGCACTCACTGTCACTAGTTGGGAAACACTAGACTAAAAAATAGTCATCACATACAATAAGCAACTGTCTCCATTCTCATTCGTGATTTACACATGTAGGAATATTACCCCTCTTGCTCATCGAAGCGCACGAATGAATCACCTACGATCGCTATAGGATCTCCATTAATGGACACCCAAACACAACCTTTCACGTGATTATATTTATGTTCACGTAAACATTGTTATGTACGATAATTCATTTTCACTATATCATATATCACAATAGAGTTATTAAAAATTTTATTTTATTAAAAAAATAATTGGAAATAGAAATTAAAAGTTATGATTGGTGGAATTGTAAGAAAGGTATTTATATTTCACTTTCACCGATGTAATTTGACATCATGTGAGGGAATCTAGTTGTATAGATATATATTAATATTGATTATTTTCTAACTATTGATCCTAGTACATTCTTTTATCCCAATTGATCTATATTTATCTGACTCAAACCTCTCACAATATCACATGAGAGAATATATTTCCCCGCTTACATCACATAGAAAGAGCATCATTAGTAAGCAAAAAGTGAGATAGGTACACATGGTATATTTTTTATTAAATTTGAAAATATTTTATCCACCTTTTATGATTATTATAACACCTGTAAATTCAAATGTGAATTTATTTGATAAAATGTGGGTTAAAAGGGAAGGATTAGTGAAAATCCTGAAATTGGGGTCAAAATGTGTACCAAGGGCAAAATGGTAAATTGCCAAAAACGTAAACCGAGGCATGAAAAATGGAGTTGGGGATCTCAAATGACAAAAATAATGCCGGATATGGATTCAGGACAAAAAATTGAGTGAATAGGCAAATTTGTGAAAAATTGATGAATAGTGATTTTCTGGTGCATAATACTGCGGTATGAGTGTACCGATAAGTGTGAAATTTTTATCAATATTTTTAGGAAATAAAAATATGTCATGAACAGAAAAATAAGAAGATTAAGAATCTGTGGTCAGAATTATTAATTGGGTTAAAGTTAAAACGCGTGTGGGACCCGCTGGTGGCTTAAGTGTGCCACACTCACCCTTTTTCCTCACTTTTCTCTCTCCTCCTTCTTCTTCTCTCCCGCGGCTCTCTTCCCCTCCATGGCCAAAAGCTTGGAAAAATCCATTTCTTGTAACTTGCTCAATTCTCAACCAAATCAAGTGATCTTTGGCTTGAAACTTGATGCAAATCACCTTCTAAAGCCATTGGTAGTACCTGTAAGCCTTGAAACCGTCTCATTGATGAGATCTTGGACAAAGTCAGATTCGAATTTTTGGGGAAGATTGATGTTCATGGAGTCATTTGGGCTTCCATTGCTTGGACAAGTCTTGGAGGAGTGTCAAGCCTTAATGGTGAGTATGTTTTTACATCATTTCCATGGTTTAATTGTAGATCAAAAAAATTATGAACCCTAGACTTTGTTTGGTTGATTTGTGATGTTAGAGAGCTCAAATGGAAAATGTGCATTAGATGATAATGTCTTAGAATGATGTGTTGGAGCTAGAAATGGCATGAAAATTTTAGGTGAAAAATGTGATTTTATAACTTAGAAAAATTTGAAGGTCATGAAATGGTGAAGTTGAATTGTGTGGAGAGTTGTTGTATGATGTGGTAATATGATTATATGATGAGTATGAGTGTTGAATTGGGTTGAATACCCCTAGATGGATGGGCATGAGCAATTCGACTTATTGAGGTTATGGTTGGTTTGATGATAAAAAAATGGATAATATGTTGGTATGATGTTGTGGAATTGGAAGAATGTGGATGTATTGAGTATGTGGTGAATTGGCCTATGATGATGTATAAAGAAAAATAAGTGTAAATAACCCTTTGGCCTAAGTTAATGAGTTTGGGTATGAATAGTTTGAAATTGAATTGTTGTCTTAGAATTGATTGATGATCATGATTGTTGACCATTCAGGTTGCCTCTCACGGACGCTATGGAAGCGGATTAAGCTTGGAGCTTACGTGTGGAGCATTGGCTTCGGAGTTGAGGTAACCTTTGGAACTTGGGTTTAGTCCCTTGTGTGCTCCACCACACCTAGTGGAAGGTTGTGGTTGGATTTTGTGTCATTGGACATTGTGTGAATATGTATGTTCATACATTATTGCTTGATTGTGTGACATGCTTGGAGCATGTTGTGTGTAAATTGTTTGATCTCTGGCCAGTAGATGTGTGTTGGTTTGGACTTCCGCTGGATAATTCCGTTGGGAATTCCAGTCGGGTTTTGCCGTGGGACCGACTCTGGGAGCGGTACCAGGATGATCCAAACGTTGGATGTCCGCTGGATATTCCGCTGGGGATTCCAGTCGGGTTTTGCCGTGGGGCCGACTCTGGGAGCGGTACCAGGACGATCCAATTTCTGGGACTTCCGCTGGATAGGGCTCATGAGGAGTTCCAGTTGGGTTTTTCCATGGAGTCGTCTCAACCATGGGAGAGGCACCAGGAAGATTCCGGGAGTTATACGATGGGGTCCTTGAACGTAATCCAGTTGTGGATGTTCTTGGAGTGTGCCCAGTTGTTTGTGATATTGTATGTTATGCATTTTTACATAATGTTATTGTTGCACATTGAGTGAGCCATGGTGGAGAAGCCTCTAGGACCCTTGGTTTACTGAGATATATTTGTATATCTCACCCCGCGTTTGGGGACATCATTTCAGGTTAGGTTGAGCCTGGAGGAGTGGAGCATGAGGTGCACATGGGAGGCACAACATGTTAGAGGATTCAGTTGGGATACACTTTGCATAATGTTAATGTTTTGGATTTAGATCATGAACTTGTGCATGTTGAAAATGCCATGCCTTTGTATGTTCATAACTATATGTTGAGTCCTTTAAAATTGATGTATATTCATGCCTTTAGTATCTGTTGGTATTTTGGTGAGCATAGGACTTGTCTATGGCCACACATATTGTATCTTGAGGCATTGAACACTTATGATGTAAAATGAGCTATATGATATGTAAATGGCAAAACAATTGGTGAATGAGGTAAAATGGTACATTGGTATTAGAAAATGCATGATGGAAGGGCCTAGAGCCTACATTAGTGTATGTGTAAGGTTTATGTGGAGTATTAAGGTGTTAGGAATGGATTACACCACTCATTTTGTACCTTAAAAGCTATCATCTGTCACTTTTGCTGCATAATAATCGATTACCACCCTCTGGTAATCGATTACCATGCAACAGGGGACGAAAATTGTGCTTCTGTGAACCTGGTAATCGATTACCAGAGCAATGGTAATCGATTACCTATTTCAGTAATCGATTTCCAATGCTTGGTAATCGATTACCAGAGAACAGGGGAGCCAAAATGGAGCTACTGCCTCATTTTGGAACTTTGGGTAATCGATTACCACCCCTGGTAATCGATTACCACAGTGTAATTTTCAAAAACAATGGTTTTTCTAGACTGAAACAAATGGCATAACTTGGTCTACAGAGCTCCGAATTGTACGCGGTTTGAAACCACGCGTAACTTATGAAGAAAGCTATAACATGGTAAGAGATGAGATTCAAAAGATAAGTTTAAATTAATTGGGTAATAAGAAAGATAGTGAATGTCAGTAAGTTTATGCTTCCGCGAGTTTTGCATTTACAATTACGGAGTTGTTTTGATTAGTTACAGGATTGGTTAATTGTTTAAAATGAGAAAGTAATAAAAGGAAAAAAGTTTGCCGTAATTTAATTATCTCAATTTCTGTGATTGTAACTGCGCTTAATACCATATTTGTTGTTAACACGCCGGTCCGGTATCGGGGTGTTACATTTATGGTATCAGAGCAGTTTCTTAGGGAACTTTGATGATGGTGTGATTGAGGTGAGTGCTGTATAGTTGTACGTAGACTCTTATTGAGTACTGCACATGTGATTCCTTAGTTTGGGCCTGATCAACCCATTTCTTCGTGTTATATGTGTGGTCAGTATAAGATGTCTTCGTGACAACCCTGGAGCACCAATGCCAGTCCTTAGGCTGAGGTTGTGGGTGCAGTGTTGACTGCTCCACGGACAGATATGTTAGTGAGTGAAGTTGATGTAATTAAGGACTCAGTGAGAATAAATTGGGATATTGTGTCTAACCTGTGAGATAGTGTGTTTAACCAATGTGGGTAAAATGCTACCGTAGTTGAATGTGTGGTCTTACGGTTAGTAAGTATGATTGAATTGAGTTGATATTATGATGATGATGTTGGTAAGTCTTCCCTAAATGTAGGGGGAGTTAAAATAATTGAGTATATGTGGAATTAATGCCATAACTTTGACATGGTAGGGTATTTGGAACCCCGATGAATTCGTAAAAATTTGAATATGAGCGCTTATATGTATGTTTGGATACCTTAGGGTAAAATAAGGAGGTTATAAGACCCTTGATAAGGGCATACACTTGGATGACTTTAGTCCATGATGATTTAATGTTGGCTGAATATAAGTGAAGATATCTGTAACATCCCACATATTTAGTAAATACATAAGTGCTTTAATGATATAAATGCATATGTAGAATTCAAATTGTTGGTGTATCTTTGGTGGCTTGCGAATTGTTTGATCTTTATCCTTGGATGAGACTAAGGTAAGTATTTAAATTAAAATCATAGGAGGGTGCATATGTAGGCATGTGAATCTTTTATTAAAATCATATGAGTAATTTGATTGTGTGTTATAAGGCTTTGGTGTTTAAAAGGCTTGGGAAGTGGGCTAGTGTGTGGACTTGTCACCTTTGGACTTGTTGTTGGGTTTTCCCTTGTGTTGGCCGATGGCCCAATGGTCCTTGGATCCATCTTGTTCAGCCCAAAGTTGTACCCACTTTTACCTCCCCTAAGCCTTGTCCAACAAGGCTGTCTTGTGTAGCAAGGAACACCCACATGGCTAGATGTATTCCCTCCTCATTTCATGCGCATAAGAGAGTAGATGGGACTTAGAAAATCTGCCAACTTTCCCCTTGCATGACCGCCACATCACCTTAGCTTGTGCACCATTTGACTTCAACTTCATTGCATGGAAGACACTTGTACTCCTTAGCACCATTTTGGGCTGCATCCCCCTCATCATGTGCGCACAAGGGAAGCTCCAAATCAGATTTTAGGCTGCCACAAATCTGTCTTGCTTGTTGACTTAGAGAACCCTCTTACATGTGCTCATGATGACACCTCCCTTCCACTCCTTGCATGCGCATAGAGTATCCTAGAAGCAAACTCTTGCTTGTTTTGACCAAGTGTGCAGTCCCACTCCCACAAGGAATCAGAAATCTTCATGATGCCTCATCATTTTAACCTCCCCTCACTTTCCCTTTAAGTTATGCGCACAAAGAGGGCTTCCTCACTTTGCACAAGTGCAGCCAAGTTCCTTCCTCCTCCTCACTCTCATAGCCGAACATACAAGCACACTTGGAGAAAGAAAGACTAAGCTAACTCTCTTCTTCCCTCACCATCCAACCGTGGCCTATACACCAAGAGAAGTGTGAGTTTTCCTCTCTTTTCCCTCACTGTCCAGCCTTGTTACTCACCTTTGGAAGCTGTCCAAGTTGCTCCTCCTCACCATTTGAGTGCACAAGCCATCTCTAGGAAGGGTGAACTTGTTGTTGGTAGAACTAGAAAGGTGTGGTGTGTGAGCAAGAAGTGTGTGCTACAAGAGGTAAGCCTAGAACTTAGACCTTTTACATTGTGTGAAACCATGTGTGTGCATGAGATGTTTCCTTGATTATGTTTTGTTTTGGATTCAAGAATGAGTATGGTGAAAGTATAAGGATGGAGCTATTTTATGATGATTTGTATGCATAAGTTATGGAATGAAAGTCTCATGGTTATGCTTGATTTGGTGCCACTGTTTTGTATAAAAGTGCCACTGTTTTGAAGATAAATATGCCACTGTTTCCCTATGAATGTGCCACTGTTTTGAGGCTAAGAATGTCACTGTTTCGGTTTCACAAGATCACCAATTTGATGCCACTGTTTCTGCACACAATACCTACTGTTTTAGTGCCTCACATGCCACTGTTTCTGCATAAAATGCTCACTGTTTTAGTGCCTCACATGCCACTGTTTCTGCACAAAAATGCTCACTGTTTTAGTGCTTTATGTGCCACTGTTTCTGCATAAAATGACCACCACCTTGATGTCCAAACATACTCTTTATGCCACTGTATTGGTGTTCAAATGTTCCTAATTATGTCACTGTCTTAATGCTCAAAAATCACTATTTATGCCACTGCTTTAATGTCCAAAAATCACTGTTTATGCCACTGTTTTAATGTTCACAAATCACTATTAATGCCACTGTTTTTGATGTGCAAATATCACCACAAATGTCACTGTTTTAATGATCAAATGTTACCATTCAGGCCACTGTTTTGAGGTGCAAATAACACTACTTATGCCACTGTTTTGATGTTCAAATACCACTGTTTATGTCACTGTTTTAACGTTCAAATGCCACTGTTTTTGCCACTGTCTAATGCCACTGTTCTGCCGCTGTTTTGATGTCCAAGGATGTCATTGTTTCTATTTTAAAATGATCACTGTTTCTGCTGTAAGGTGCTACTGTTTTTCTGTTGTAAAACGTCACTATTTCTGCCCACTGTTTTTAAGGAAAACGTCACTGTTTTCTGCTCACTGTTTTAAAGAACAACTCACTGTTTTCTGCTCACTGTTCTAAGAACAAACGTCACTGTTTTCTGCTGTAAAATGCTGCTGTATGCTCACTGTTTCCTGCTGTAAAACACTGCTATATGCTCACTGTTTTCCACTGTAAAACGTTGATGTATGCTCACTGTTTCTGCTGTAAATCGCTGCTATAAATGATTGGTTGTAATTGATTTAGGTGCGCTTAAGAAGTGAGATACTTCGCTGCTGTTTGGTATTGTTTAAGGCACACAAGGTAAGTGTCAGGCGATATTACCTAATGTGACTATTGACTACTGGTATAAAATTGTGACATGATGCTCCATACTCCGTAAAAGTAATATGTTCCTTATTATGAAAGAAAACTGCCAAAAATGTGCCGTGATGGCTATGGAAATGTGTCGTGATGGCTATATGATTATGAGGTAAAGTTGTTATGTGGCAGCATAACAAGTATATGTGCCGTGATGGCTATATGAAAAGTATATAAGCATGCACCTTACATCATACAGCATTTTTGTACGTTTTGTGTGTGAAAGCATAGCATGGCATGCATGTACCAAGATCATATAGGCCTTGTTTTTAGAATAGTTATGTACAGGACCATGTGTTTGAGCAAGCATCATATAGGCATCCCTAAGGTACCAGGGTATGGGACACTTGGCATCAGTCCGCATAGGCCCACAGTTGGAATCCACAGGGAGCTCAGGTGCCAGGTATATTGATTCCACTGTGAAGTGCGCGCACGATGGTGCTAAAAGCGCAAAGGAAAGGCGTTATATACACAATATATATGAATATGATGAAAAGGAAAGGCGTTATGTACGCAATATATATGAATATGATGAAAAGGAAAAAGGAAAAGGAACAAGGATATGTTGAAGTGACTGTTTATGATTTTGTGCCTAGTTAATACTGTTATATTATTGGTTTTGTTGCCACACTACTGGGATTATTCTCACCCCTTCGGGGCTGCTATTTTCCTAAATGGCAGGAGGACGTAAAAGCATTTGAAGGATGATGTTTGCTGTTGCTTGCTGATGAATGGACTTGTACTGTTGTTGTTTGATTGATTGGATGACTGTAATGTTTAATATTTTGGTACTCTTGGATGACTGTAGTCTTTAACATCTCTATTTTTCCTTGAACTTTTATGAACAGCGGCTATTTTGGAAAACGTTTGTGAAAGGAATTTTTGAAAGACTTAAGTGCTGAAATTTTTACAGTGCACCTTACGGGTGGTGTTTTTATGAGCAAACGAACTCCGATTTTCTATTATTTTATATGCACGCGAAGCCCTCAACGTGCTCTTTCTAAATCACTTGAAATATTTTTTATCGTCCAAGCAGAAGTTATAAGAATTGTAAAAACGTCTTACGGATTTGTACTTAGAATAAGAATCTCTGCTAGCTGATGTGACGTTAAAGACTCTAATTCCGCTTAGCAAACGACTCTCTTGGATGCATACAAGGGAGGGCGTTATACTAATTGGTATCAGAGCAGTTTGGTCCATGGATTTGCTTGTGATTGATTGAATTGATTGTTGATTGTGTTTATCTGCTTATTGACTGTCTAAATGTGCTATAGTTTAAGTATATATTAGCTAGGGTAGTTAGATTGTTTAGACCATTCTGTGATAAGACACGGATGCATAGTTAACTTGTCCGAATTGAACTCGAGTACCTACTTGGGACTGCTGCCATAAATAACTTGCGGTGAGCCTGATCAACTCATTTCATGGTATTGTGAGTGCAGAATCATGGCAGGTGGTCGCGGTTCAACTCGGGGAAGGTCTGGCGATGCGGAAGAGGATCTTATCACTACTATTGGGGGACTGGCAACGTTCATTCAGAATATGAGCCAAGAATGGCGCGACCATAGGCAACAGAACCCGAACCAACCCCCACTGCATGACAATGCAGAAGAAATTGCCCGTCGGAGGTTGAAAGACTTCTGCAACTTCCAACCACCTATCTTTGAGGGTGAAGACAACCCTGAGGCTGCTGTGAGTGGTTGCAGATGATCGAGCACATTTTCGAACGCATGGCATGCCCGGAAGCGCAGAAGACCGATTACGCATCGTACCAGTTGATGGGAGAAGCTTTAACATGGTGGACTGGTGCGAGGGCTCTGCTGAGAGCTCAGGACGTTGAGCTGACGTGGGCCGTGTTCCGACAAGTATTTTTGGATAAGTATTTCCCTAAAGCAATGAGAAGAATGCAGCACACTGAACTACTGTCACTCAGGCAGGATAACATGACGGTCAATGAGTACATTGCAAAATTTGGACAGCTGATCGAGTACGCCAACTTTGACCGGAACATTTATGATGAGGAATGGCAGGTGGAGAAGTTCGAGAGCGGATTACATCCGGAAATTCGCAAGCTCATTTTGACGACGGCTAATCGTACACTTCCGGAGCTCATTAATCAGAGTCGTCAAGCCGAAGGAATCATCAATGAGGCCAAAAATTTGAACAAGCAACCAGCACAATTCCACAGAGGAAACCGAGCAGGCAGAGTCTTCAGGACGGCACTTGGTAGAGGTCGAGGCAGAGGTACGCAGCTGCAGGCGCGGCCTGGAAATTTTAAGAGAAGCAATACTATTGGTCAATCGTCAACTGGACGGCAGGGTGCGACCGTTTGTGCTACGTGTGGAAAGAACCACTTTGGAGTTTGTCGCAAGAGCAACAATGCATGTTTCAGATGTGGCCAACAAGGACATTTTGCTTACAAATGCCCCCAGAACGCTGATCAACTGCCTACGCAAGCACGGGTGTTCACTCTGGATGCGAACGAAGCGCAGAAATACCCCAACCTGATCAAAGGTAATGTCACTTTAAATGGTCACCCAATTTCTGTTATCTTTGATTCTGGAGCGTCTGGTTCTTTTATGGCAAAGCATACTGCTATGAGAATAGGCATCACCCCAACCCCGTTACCTTATGAGTTACACATCAGCACACCTACCGGAGGATCGTGCACAGCCTCAGAAATCTGCAGAGGTGTTACTTTGCAGTATGAAGGGAACACGTATACAGTTAACTTGGTGGTCCTACCGGTATTCAATTTCGATGTGATTATCGGTATGGACTGGTTGACGGAAAACGGGATAACATTGGACTGTCGAGCGGGGAAAGTCGTTGTTCCTGCGAAAGATGGTAATTTTCAACCTTTCTCTCTCATTTCTCTATTACAAGTTAGAAAAGAGCTCCGCAAGGGAGCAGCAGGGTCGATCGAGGCTGAGACCTCGGTTGACCATCAAATTCAGAATGTACCTGTAGTTAGAGAATTCGAGGAGGTATTCCCGGATGAAATACCTCGATTGCCTCCTCATAGGGAAATAGAATTTTCTATCGAACTTGTTCCTGGAGTTGGACCAATCTCCATTGCTCCGTATCGCATGGCGCCTTTGGAACTTCGCGAGTTGAAGAAGCAGATAGAAGAACTTTTGGCAAAGGAATTCATCAGACCGAGTACCTCTCCATGGGGTGCTCCAACCATCTTGATTAAGAAGAAGGATGGTAGTCTACGTCTGTGTGTAGATTACCGACAGCTGAACAAAGTTACGGTGAAGAATAAGTATCCGCTACCGAGGATCGATGATTTGATGGACCAGCTGAGAGGAGCCAGAGTCTTTTCGAAGATAGATTTACGATCGGGATACCATCAAATCCGGATCAAACCGGAGGACATTCCGAAAACAGCTTTTAGGACTCGTTATGGGCACTACGAATATCAGGTGATCCCATTCCGACTTACAAATGCTCCAGCGGTATTCATGGACTACATGAACCGCATCTTCCGCCCATTCCTTGATCAGTTTGTTATTGTGTTTATCGATGATATTCTGATTTACTCTGTTAATGAAGAGCTGCACGCGGAACATCTGAGGATTATCTTGCAAATCTTGAAAGAGAAGCAGTTGTACGCGAAGTGGTCGAAGTGCGAGTTTTGGCTTAAGGAGGTCCAGTTTTTGGGCCATATCATTTCAACAGAAGGTATTGCTGTAGACCCCAGCAAAGTTGAAGCTGTCATGAATTGGGAACGACCCAAGACTGTCACCGAAGTAAGAAGTTTCTTAGGTCTTGCTGGATATTACCGAAGGTTCATCCAGAATTTCTCTCAGATAGTGCAACCACTTACTCGTCTCACTCGGAAGGATAAGCCTTTTGAGTGGACCGAAGCTTGTGAAGGATGTTTCATGGAACTGAAGAGCAGGTTAACGAGTGCTCCCGTACTCACGATTCCAGATCCTACCCGAAAGTTCGAAGTATACTGTGATGCGTCGCTGAAAGGACTTGGATGCGTGTTGATGCAGGATCGTATGGCGGTAGCTTATGCATCTCGACAACTAAAGCCTCACGAAGAAAATTATCCTACGCACGATTTGGAGTTAGCAGCTATAGTGTTTGCACTTAAAATCTGGAGGCACCACTTGTATGGTTCGCAGTTTGACGTGTTCAGCGATCACAAGAGTCTGAAGTACTTATTCGATCAGAAGGAGCTGAATATGCGGCAACGACGGTGGATGGAATTTCTGAAGGACTGTTGCGATCTCGGCAAGTATACCGATCGTTTCAAGTAATAAAGTGATAAGAAAGTATCGTCTCCACAGGGATTGATGAACAAGTACTACTATAACCAGTCCTCTTAATTTAGACAGATCGATTAATTGTTGACAAAGAATTGTAACTTAAATTAAATGACAATAAAAGTAAAAGAATTGTTTTTGTATTTTTCTGGAAAAGACTTAAAATAGATGAAGAAATATTTTTGTAGAAAAAGTGATGAAAAAGACTGTAGCCAGGGTACATTCACCGATTGTTCCCAATTTTACTTTGGATTGATTCATAAAACCTATTGACATTAACAACTCAGACAAATTATCATCTTTTAGAATAATTAGTTAGATCCCAATCCCTTGGCGATCTAACCCTTTACTTCAATTGGAACCCTAATTCCTTAGTAGTTCCGCCTGAAAATAAGCATTACGTAGATAAATCCCACGACTGCAATCCATACAAGTCTATCCCTAGAACATGCATGGAGAGTCATCTTTATCTCCTTTCAGGATCAAGTATTCCAACATCCCTATTGTGAATCCTGATCCCCAGAATATCATTTCCTATTAGGTTGATCAGATCTAACAGAAACAATATCAATACGCTCAAGATAAAAGATGAAATATATTAATTCAATACATAAAATGGATCAATCCTTGTAGCAATTGTTTACAAAAGGATCATGCCCCTGACTACAGAAATAGATCTAGCCAATCAACAACATGATCGCTGATCTGATTTCAACATAAACTAAAGAAAGAAAATAAAGAAGAATACAAGAACAGAGTGATGAACACGAAGAACGTCTCCTCTAGGTCTTGTGATGTGATTTTTCTGAGATCCCTTCCTTCAAAGGTTGAGCCTCCTTTTATAAGAGGGATTCTGACCTAATTTGCACATTTGAATCTTCACACTTTCGCGCCTCCCACGCTCAGAGCGCCACTCCCGCGCTCAGGGCGTGGGAGTTTCTGCCAATTTTTCACCTCCCGCGCTCGCAGCGCCAATCCCGCGCTGAGAGCGTGGGAACCTAGGTCTTTTTGACATGTTTTTGCCTCCTTTTGTTCATCTTCTTTGATATTCAGACTTTGGATATTTTTACTCTTTTTCCCTGCTTTTCTTGCACTGATCGAGTCATTTTCTTCCTCTTTTGCCTTGTAATTTCCTATATGCTGACCGCATATCAAATAATTCCCAGATTTGAACTTTGCTGTCCCTAGCAATGTATAAGACTAAATCCAGGAAACAGATTAATCCAACATAACACTGTACAGCCAACAGATCATCTTACTAAGTATGCTTGAATCCGTGTGAAGAATTAATAATGCCTTTCATGAAAAGATTAGAATCTAATTTAACACATTCAACTCATTTGTTTTGCTCCACTAATGTTCCCACAGAATTTCGGGAATTCCTTCCGCCATATTTCCTTTTATTCACCTTTTTCTTTTCCTTTTTAAAGACACAATTCAGTCACCTTCTTTATTTTGACCTCTGTGGAGCTCACCTTAATTTCTTTCTACATATCAGGGATTCAACCTTTTTTTTTTTTTTTTTTTTTTTTTAAGGTAGAATATGTCCACTCAACAAGGGTTTATGAACAAAAAGGTTCAGGCCCAAAGGGTTAATATTGGAAGAATTCACATAGGTGATTTATTTGGCTGTGGCTGCAAAAGAAAATCTGCCTTCATCATTTCAATCTATGCATGTATTTCAGAGAAACAAAGCAAGTTCTAGAATGCTATCACAGTGATATCTCTCAAAATAAATTCAGTGTTTGGCCCAAAAACTTACTAGCTATGATGTTAAACTAGATTTCCAAACTAATCATTTAGGCATTTATTAACCATTCAAGCTTAGCAATTCAGACATATTAGTTGACAAAATTTGGCTATACAATATCATGCTAGCAATTTGTATATCCAGAATTTAATCAAACATAACTGAACCTGAGATTTTCCTTTTCAATACAAGGCTCCCTCTTTTTTTTTTTTTTTTTTTTTTCATGGTGTGGTTCCACCATATTCATCAATCTTGCAATCTTGCATGCAGCATGTATGCCATAATTCCCAGATTTGAATGTTGCTGTCCTCAGCAACAAACTAATCCAAGACATAGCTTAAGCTGCCAGATATAGCACAGCCACAGTTGTTAATATCCAAATCATAATATGCAAGAATGTTGAACCCAATATGAAGTGCCATCAACCTTAACTCTGTTCGAATTTAAAAACAAAATATAAAACTAAATTGTTCCAAGAAATTTAAAACAAAATGCAGTAAATGGAAATGAAGGAACAAGATCAAAAGCCATCCATAAATTCATCATCTGCAAAGTCGCCCAGAATGTCATCATCTTCAGTGTTGGAAGGCATAGATGGGCCCGCTTGTGCAGCAGGGGGAACTTGACCCATTAATCCAGCCGTGTCAATTCCCCTATCCAGGCATAGTCGCTCCAACATGCTCATCATATAATTGTTCTGAACCAGCAACTGTTGGAGCATCTCAGAATCAGTAGATGTGGATGGTGCAGATACTGGGGCAGGTGGTGGAACAGCACCGCCAGATGCTTTCCAGATTGCTTGTCGACGGGACTCCTTCTGCATTTCATTATAAACACGCTGTGTTAGTTCTGCTTTGGGCTTGACATCCCTGGGCTCATCATCTGGGATCTCTACCCCTGCCCTAATGCATAGCTGCTCAATGAGTGAGCAATGAGCCAGACTAAAATCCAACCGACCATGAGTAATCATGTGAGCTATCCTATCAGACAGAATAGCCCCAATATGGAGGTTGTGATTTCCCAGCAGAGTATACAGCAGGACTGCCCTTTCGACATTAACATCACTGAGATTTGTTGAAGCCATGATGGTTGAGTTGATGAATGAGTGCCAGAAAATGGCCTCTTCATTGAGATCAAGCCGATCCAATTTTTCTGGCACGGCTGGCTGGCCTTGCTTGGGCTTCCATGCAGCTCGGGGTTGGGCGATTCCTTCCCGGATTGTGGTAGCCAAAGTCGGCATTTCTTCTCTATACAAACCGTCAACCGGCTGCATCCTCTGAAAGGTATCAGTAAAAAAACAGGACTGGGTTGCTTCCCATGAGGTGTTCAGCAACCTCTCAATCTGGAAAGCGGTAAAAGAAACTTCTTTTCCTCTGACCCAGGTCTTTCGTGTCCGGTCTACTGTGTCCTTGTCAGCATTGGCACAGAACTCTCTCAAAATGGTGCTGCAGCTTAGCTGTGGAAGTTGAATCAACTTTTGCCATTTCCTGCGTTCAATCGTCAGGACGACGGGACAGTCATCATCCAGAAAACTGCTGATTCTTCGTTCTGGTATAATCTTCTTTTTCAGAAACCAGTTGTGGTACCGGTCTTGGTTTGCTGGAGATAAAAACCGGTGGGCGTCAAAATCAATCAGAGCAGGGACTCTTTGCCTTTTGGTGCCAGCTGTACCTGGTGTTTTCTTAGCGGCCCTTTTTTCCTGCACTCAGAAAAGTTTCACCACGGATAGCACACCAATATGGATACCAGAATATCAGTAATGCAATGTCAATTCCCAGATTTATATTATGCAAACCATAGTGCCCTAACATGCCATTATCGTACATACCATTAATCATGCAAACTGTCATGCCAGTACGATCATCATAGTATGAATATGAACAATGAAATTGCCAGAAACTGGAGCATGCATTTTGGCAACACTAACATACATATAATTCTGGAACATGCATTTTATTCGTTTTCACATATGAGGACAAGCATCTAGTGCATCCTAGCATACATTGTGCATAGAGATGAAAATTCGTGGCTTAACTATTCTATCAAATATGAACCATTCACTCATCCAACATCATAGCAGCAACAATAACATGGCAACTTGAACAAAAATAAAATAATGTAGGCCTACCTTGTCTCCTGCCATTTTCAAGAAGTGAATGTACCACAGAGATATGATGAAGAGGAGAGGAGAAAAATGTAACCTTAATCCTACAATGGTGGGGAAGGAGAAGATAATGTGTGGGGAAGGGTGTGGGGGAGAGGAATATGATGAAGAGGAGAGGAAGAGAGGAAAAAGGGAAGAAGAAAGGGGAAGGGAGGGTGGCGGTTGAGTGAAAGTGAGAGAGAAAAGAAGAAAAATGGGGAAACTTTTAGGGTTTCCCCTTTTTAAAAACCTGTTCGCGCTACCCGCGCTCACAGCGCCACTCCCGCGCTGTGAGCGCGGGTTCTTCTGCCAATTTTGGGCTTCCCGCGCTGATGGCGCGGATCCCGCGCCCTCAGCGCGGTCAACACTGTCTCTTCTTCTTCTCCCGCGCTGATGGCGCGATACTCGCGCTCTCAGCGCGGTGTCCTCTGCCTTTCCAGCTTCTACCGCGCTCTGGGCGCGGTTATCGCGCTCTCAGCGCGGACCCTTCAAATTTTTTTTTTTTTTTTTTTTTTTTTTTTTTTTAAAAGATGAAATATATCCACTGGTTGCCTCCAGGAAGCGCTTGTTTAACGTCACGAGCCTGACTGGAACCATGTTTAATCAGGTGAAGTCAAAGAGACAGAAGTTATCTCTCTATTCACTGGTTCCCCAAAGTAAATTTTTAACCGATTTCCATTTACTTTAAAAGATCTCTCATCATTCAGGGGAGAGATTTCAATGGTGCCATATGGAAATACATTCTTCACTACAAAGGGACCAGACCAACGAGATTTAAGTTTTCCCGGAAACAATTTCAATCTAGAATTATACAGTAATACCTGTTGGCCAGGTGTAAACTCTTTCTGTTTGATCCTGCTATCATGCCACTGCTTCGTCTTTTCTTTATAAATTTGTGCACTCTCATAGGCAGTTCTTCTGAACTCATCCAGCTCATTTAGCTGCAATATTCTCTTCTTTTGAGCTCCTGATAGTTCAAAATTTAAGAACCTTGTGGCCCACAAGGCTTTGTGTTCTAACTCCACTGGTAAATGGCAAGGTTTGCCATATACCAATTGATAGGGTGACATGCCTATTGGAGTTTTGAATGCAGTCCTGTATGCCCACAGTGCATCATCAAGCTTTTTGGCCCAATCTTTCCTAGAATTCCCCACTGTCTTTTCTAGGATTCTTTTTATTTCTCTATTAGAGACCTCCACCTGCCCACTAGTTTGAGGATGATATGGTGTGGCTATCCTGTGCCTCACTCCATATTTGTCCAACAAACTCTCAAATTGTCTGTTACAAAAATGAGTACCCCCATCACTAATGATAGCTCGAGGTACTCCAAACCTTGTAAAAATATTCTTCCTTAGAAAATTCACCACTACCTTAGCATCATTAGTGGGAAGAGCAACAGCTTCTACCCACTTAGATACATAATCTACAGCCACAAGGATATATTGGTTAGAATAAGAGGACGGAAATGGACCCATAAAATCAATGCCCCAAACATCAAATAATTCCACTTCTAAAATATTATTCAAGGGCATCTCATCTTTTCGTGAGAGATTTCCTGTCCTTTGACATTTGTCACATTTTTCCACACAATCTCTTGCATCCTTGAAAAGTGTTGGCCAGTAGTAACCGCTTTGCAAAACTTTTTGTGCGGTTCTATTGCCCCCAAAATGTCCTCCATAATTTGAAGAATGGCAATGCCATAAGATCTGGCCTACCTCAAACTCCGGAACACATCTGCGAAGGATCCCATCGGCACATTGGAAATATAGATGTGGATCCTCCCAGAAATACCGCTTCACATCTCGCAGAAACTTCTTTTGTTGTTGCCTTGTAAGGTTGGGAGGCAATTCTCTTACCACTTTATAGTTGGCAACATCTGCGAACCATGGAGGAACAAAAACTGCCATCACCTTCTCATCAGGGAAATAATCATTGATTTCTTTTTCTGAACTATCTTGTAGTTCTTTTGCCTGAATTCTAGAGAGATGATCAGCCACTTTATTTTCCACTCCAATTTTGTCCCGAATTTCCAAATCAAATTCTTGAAAAAGTAGCATCCACCTTAACAACCTTGGTTTTGCATCCTGCTTAGTCATCAAATACTTAATAGCAGCATGGTCAGTAAAAACAACAATTTTAGATCCTAACAGATAAGGTCTAAATTTATCCAATGCATAAACCACTGCTAACATTTCTTTCTCAGTTGTTGCATAATTAATTTGAGCATCATTCAATACTTTGCTAGCATAGTAAATGACATGTAATAACTTTTCCTTACGCTGACCAAGGACTGCACCAATTGCATATGCACTGGCATCACACATGAGTTCAAATGGAAGGTTCCAATCGGGAGCTGTAAGCACTGGAGCTGTAGTAAGCTTTTCTTTCAGTACATGGAAGGCCCTTAAACAAGCATCATCAAATAAAAATTCTGAATCTTTCACCAAGAGTTGGCTTAATGGTTTAGCAATCTTGGAAAAATCTTTGATGAATCGCCTGTAAAAACCTGCATGTCCTAGAAAACTCCTAACAGCATTTACATTTACAGGGATGGGAAGTTGTTCAATCAACATTAATTTTGCTTTATCTACTTCAATCCCTGCCTTAGAAATTTTGTGTCCCAGCACTATACCTTCAGTTACCATAAAATGGCACTTTTCCCAATTTAAAACCAGATTTGTCTCATTGCATCTTTTCAAAACTTTGGATAAATTGTTCAAACAAAAATCAAAACTAGAACCAAAAACAGAGAAATCATCCATAAATACCTCTAGACCTTTCTCCACCATATCTGAAAAGATGGAAAGCATGCACCTTTGGAATGTGGCAGGCGCATTGCACAGGCCGAATGGCATTCTTCTGTATGCAAAGATTCCAAATGGGCAAGTGAAAGCTGTCTTTTCCTGGTCTTCAGGCGCTACAGGAATTTGATTGTAGCCTGAATACCCATCTAAGAAGCAATAATAAGAATGGCCCGCCAATCTTTCTAGCATTTGATCAATAAAGGGAAGTGGAAAATGATCCTTCCGTGTAGCAGTGTTCAACCTCCTGTAATCAACACACATTCTCCAACCCGTGATGGTTCTGGTTGGGATCAACTCATGTTTTGCATTAGTGACGACTGTGACCCCACCTTTCTTTGGTACTGTTTGAACTGGACTTACCCATGCAGCATCAGAAATGGGGTAAATCATTCCTGCATCAAGAAGTTTTACAACCTCCTTCCTTACCACCTCCTTCATTGTTGGGTTCAATCTCCTTTGTGGTTGCCTTACAGGTTTGATATCGTTTTCCAAGAGGATCTTATGTGTACAGAAGGAAGGATTTATGCCCTTTAAATCAGCAATAGACCATCCTATTGCGGTTTTATGAGCTTTTAAAACTTCCACTAGATCTTTTTCTTGGCTTTCTGATAGAGCATTGTTGATGATTACCGGATAAGTATCACCATCTCCCAAAAACACATATTTCAAAGTGTCGGGTAATGGTTTCAACTCAACCTTGGGGGCACCAACCTCCTTGTCTTCCACTTTTTCTTTCAGAACCTCTACAGTAAGCCCTTCTTTCTCAAAAGGTACATAATCACGAGCCTTCAACTCATAATCAAGTTCTTGAGGCCGTTCTTTCTTATGTTGAACAGATTCAACTTGGAAACACTCATTATTATCAGCTGGTCTTGTCATCGCTTCTGAAACATTGTAGATGATTTCCTCATCGTTCATTCTCAGTTTAATCATCCCCTGCTCAACATCAATTAGGGCTCGGGCTGTAGCCAAAAAAGGGTCTTCCTAGTAACATGGGCTTCTCACTTCCTTCTCCCATATCCAATACCACAAAATCTGCAGGGAAGATAAACTTATCAACTTTGACAAGAATATCTTCTATGATCCCATTGGGTTTCCTTACGGATCTGTCAGCCAATTGGAGTGATACCTCAGTGGGTTTCAATTCCTCAATCCCCAATGATTTGTAGACTGATAAGGGCATTAAATTAATGCTAGCCCCAAGATCACATAAAGCTTTCCCAATGCCAATATCACCAATAGCAATAGGAATATTAAAACTCCCTGGATCACTCAGTTTGTCTGGAATTTTCTGCTGGATAAAAGCACTACACTCTTCAGTGAGTGTTACAGTTTGACATTCCTGCAATTTTTGTTTCCTAGACAAGAGATCCTTCATGAATTTTGCATAACCTGGCATATTGGCTAGGGCTTCGGCAAAAGGAATATTAATATGTAGTTTCTTGAAAATGTCCAAGAATCTATCATAATGTTTGTTGTAGGCTCCCTTCTTGAATCTTTCTGGATAGGGTGCCTTTGACATAACATATTCGTGGCTTAACTCATGCTTTTCTTTTGCCACCACTGGTTGTTCTGCAACCTGCTCTTTTTCTTTTTCTTTTTCTACAATTACCTCAATCTCTGGCTCACTTGCTTTCTTTTCTTGCTTCTCCTTCTCTTTTTCCAGTTCCACAGGTGTTTTTGTTGGAACTGTTAGTACCTTACCACTTCTGGTTGTAACAGCCATACAGTCATCCCTTGGATTGTTGACTGTGTTACTTGGGAAGGTTCCTGGACTTCTTTCTGAAAATTGTTTGGCCAGCTGGCCTATCTGATTCTCCAGGTTTTTAATGGAAGCATTTGTATTTTTATTGTTGGCTCTGGTTTCTTCCATGAAAGCATTGGTGTGTTGAGCCATATCATTGGAAGCTTTAGCCATTTGAGCGAAAGCTTTCTCCCATTCAGCTGGCTCTTTTTGCTGACTTTGAGAAGATTGAGTATAATTATTGCTAGTTTTGAAATCCGTACCTGATCCCTGGGTCCTTCTTTGGAAATTGTTGTTATTTCCAGGGAAATTTTGATTTCGCTGGAAATTTTGTTGAGGACGCTGATCGTACCAGATCCCATTCACTTGAAGTGAATCTTCAGATGATGAATTTGGGCACTCATTGGATTCATGACTTTCTTGACATTGGTCACAAATCGGTAGAGTGGTTTGAACTTTTGATACCTGAAATTTGTCAAACTTTTCACTCAAGTTGTCAACCTTCTTAGATAATGATATCACATCATTATCTGTGGATTTTTTTAGTGCTCTTTGTGTGGGAACAAGCACACTCTCATTTTCATTCCTTGCAAGCTTTTTGATCAACTCAATGGCTTGCTCAGATGTGCTTTCCCGGATAGAGCCTCCTGCGGCACTATTTATTATCATCCTGGTTTCTGGGGTGATTCCGTTGAAAAATATCACCACTTTTCTATCATCATCTCCTTCATAATGTGCACATTTCCTGTTTAATTCTTGGAATCTGTTCCAAGTTGCACATAATGATTCTCCTTCCAACTGGCGAAAATTTGTTATTTCGTTCACCAGCTGATTATATTTCTCCATGGAAAAGAAATGATCAAAGAACTTACTGGACAGATCTTCCCATGTCAGGATGCTGTTTGCTGGTTGTCTCTCGATCCACCTCAATGCTTTTCCCTTAACAGCGAAAGGGAACAACCGAAGCCTGATGGCATCTGTAGATACCCCATTGTGTTTGGTGGTATCACAGACCATCAAGAACCGGTCCATAAACTCATGTGGATCTTCATCATCAGCTCCAGAAAATTGAACTCTCTCCACCAAAGAGATTAATGATGGTTTGAGTTCAAAATTATTAGCCTCCACGTTTGGCCTGACTATGCTGGAATTGGCCCTGTTGAATACTGGAGTCAGAATTGTATTCAACAGTCTTGGAGGTTGATTGTTGGCATTTCCTCCTCGCCCATGACCAACATTGTTGTTTTCGGCCATTTCTTGAATTGGTTGTAAAGATGTGTGCTTCAAATCTTCCCAAATGATCTGTCTAGCAGCCTTCCGTAGTTGTTTTTCTGTCTTTGTAATTTCAGAATCTATTACAAAGTCTTTAGGTGGAAGTCTACCTCGCATAAAAATTCAGGGAAAATTATTAGTAACACCTGCACAACACAATTAAGAGAAAAGAAAAATAAAAATCTAATCTCAAGAATCTAAGGTTATTGGTAATATTGTAAATACAATCCCCGGCAACGGCGCCAAAAACTTGTTGCGATCTCGGCAAGTATACCGATCGTTTCAAGTAATAAAGTGATAAGAAAGTATCGTCTCCACAGGGATTGATGAACAAGTACTACTATAACCAGTCCTCTTAATTTAGACAGATCGATTAATTGTTGACAAAGAATTGTAACTTAAATTAAATGACAATAAAAGTAAAAGAATTGTTTTTGTATTTTTCTGGAAAAGACTTAAAATATATGAAGAAATATTTTTGTAGAAAAAGTGATGAAAAAGACTGTAGCCAGGGTACATTCACCGATTGTTCCCAATTTTACTTTGGATTGATTCATAAAACCTATTGACATTAACAACTCAGACAAATTATCATCTTTTAGAATAATTAGTTAGATCCCAATCCCTTGGCGATCTAACCCTTTACTTCAATTGGAACCCTAATCCCTTAGTAGTTCCGCCTGAAAATAAGCATTACGTAGATAAATCCCACGACTGCAATCCATACAAGTCTATCCCTAGATGGATGCAAGGCGGTATTGCTCATTTGCCACATGATCCCATAGCTGGCAGTGATGGACTGTATTTTGTTCGTGGTCAGGACCACAAGATCCAAAATTATACTGCTAATCCAAACATTACAAACCATACTGCATCCTCGGAGTCAATTGAACCACAAAATTTTTACGGTGTAAGCTCTTTGGTAAAGCCAGTGCCATGTTCTGTTCATGATGTGGAGACTAAGAAGATATACACCTGTATAGATTCAGTAGAAGAATCTCCAAGAGGCCATCCCAAAATTTCCGAGACAACTCAACAATATCTGATGTCTAGAAAGTCTGATGTTAATTTATCTGACCGAGGTCAGTTCTTTGAAGGGTCAATAGTACCTAAAAAATTCAAAGGAAATGCTGAGATCCTTGATTTCTCTCCACCCATGAGTGACTGTGCTCTGGATGGTCTGAAGCTGGAAGCTTTAGGAAGCTCCATTAAGAGTGAAGGAAAGGAAAATGCCCAAGATTTCAAAAGTCCAACAAGCCTGAAGAATGAATCATCTGCTGAAACAGATACTATGGACATCAATGCTTTACATGAGAATCATCTTTTTGGTATGTATGCACATTTTTTAATATATTTTGAGATTGATTAATTGCTTACATGATGTTCAATTTTTTATATTTTCAGTTAAATTTAATCTTAGTTTTAGTTTTTGGAGGATGACGTGGTCTGCAAGTTTGATGGCTTTAATGTTGTTTTTTGACTAAACTGCTGATGCCTCTTCCCGTGTATTGCAGGTAATGTTTCATTGCAAACAAATAAGGCAATGTTTAGTATACAAAAAAATAAAAATAAAAAGGTAATGTTTCTAATGCTTGATCTTCTTGATACCATTCCATTTAATTTTCAATCATCACTTTCTTGTGTAAGCATTTAAATGATGGGTTTTATGTTTATTATGTTATAGGAAAAGTGATTGTGTAATGTTATAGAGATTCGTTTTGCGTGCCATATTTTTTTCTTTTTCTTTTCGTTTTAAAATGTGGGCCCCACAAAATATTGTGTGTGTAGGAAAGTTTGTTGTGTTATGTTAAAGGATAAAATGAAAACCCTTAAATGATTTTGTCTTAACCTGGTTTTTTACACTTCACACATCATATCTGGCTTTTGGGAAAATAAGAATTCATTTATACATTCATGTTGATTATGATGAATATTGCACGACATCATACATGATGCAGCTAATTTGAATGGCACTGTTTCTTCATAAGTAGTAGACTTGAACACACACACACACACACGTACCCATCCAACATATATAACATCTGTGTGCTTTTGCAATTAGTTCAGAAATTTAATAACCATGTCACATCAAAGTTTTCTTGTAGCAATCATATTACACCGGGTTAAATCTGATAAACTATTTTAAACTTTGAGATGCTAGTCAGGCAGGAGTTATTGAGTTTTGAATTTTGTAGTGCTCCAAGGATAGTCAAAACTCGCTCACGTCTCAAGTTGGAAAAACTTCAGCTAGAGAGAGAACCATAGCAAAATCGGTGAATACAGCAGTACCAGATATAAACCAAGAGCCTCATGAGCTTCTCACTCCGGAAAGTCCTGTGGTTGACAGGGAGAATAGCACATCAAGAACCCATAGCCTCAATGTGGAACACCTTTCCATTGCAGATGAGCAAGCAAGGTCAAAATCTGGCAATAGTTCTTTGGGATCAGATCCAGATAGCAGATGGGTTAAACGACTCAAGTTATGCGCATTGGGTTCTGCTCGTGGTACCAGGAGTGCAAAAATTGGAGAAAGTTCTTCGCATGAAAAAGTAAATAATATTTTCAGCAAAATTATGAAAGGTAACACAACTAGTTTGGAACCCTAAATTGTATATCATGCTGAGGGCGAGATGGTACCAGATCTACCTGCGACAGTATTAACAAATGGCAAGTCCTCTTTTACTGAAGCGAAGAAAACAGTAGAAATTACACTTTCACATCCCTGGATTCAGAGATGGAGTCATAATCGTGCTGCATCTTCCCATAAGAGACATGAATTAGTGGAGCTTCGTGAACCAAAGTCTTCAAACACTCTGCTGCTGGAAGAGTTTCAAAAGAAGCAGTTTCCAAGCGTTGCTGCTATGGCCCTGATGGGAAAGGCACTGAACAATATAAATCCCTCTGAGCTTATGAAAAAGGGACCCATAACGAAGAGATTTTGATATTGTTGGCCATAGGTATTTAAATTTATCAAGTTTATGACGGGAGATTCACGGGATTAGTTTGAGAGGAATACATCGGATATGGCTGCTTGCTTTGCATTTGAAGTCATATGGAGAAATAGGAAATGCTCGGGCCATATGCCAGAATCATGTTGAATATGTTGCTTAGAATCATGTTGAATGTGTTGCTTATCTTACTTCCCTGTTCTCCTCCGATTTGGATTAATCGAAATAAAATATAAGCAGTGCATGCAAGAATCATGTTGAATATGTTGCTTATCTTACTACATTGTTCTCGGATTTGGATTAATGGAAACAAAATCTAAGCAGTGTATGCATGTAAATATATAAGTATGGGTACGTAGCTTTAGGGATGTGTAAAATAACCAAAAAACTGAATCGAATCATGAATCGAACCTAAACCGCTCTTAAAATAACCAGTTTTTAAAAATCGATTCATGAACCGAACCAGTTCATGAACAGAACCGGTTTTAGAACCAGTTTAAGAACAGAACTATTTTAACTGGATCGAACCGTTTTCAAACCAAATCAAATTGATTTTTATAAGTTTATTTTAAAAAATTGTAATTTTTTTCTTTTCAAAGGAGGGTCGACCCGAACCGGTTCTGAATCGAATCGAATCGTTTCCGAACTGAACTGAACCACTTCCGAACCGAACCAGTTTTGAACCGAACCGAATCACTTCCGAACCGAACCATTTAAACCAATTTGGTTCGGTTTTTAAAAAAATCCGGTTCGGTTCGACCCATGCACATTCGTTCCTTTCCTTCCTAAATTCTTAAAATGTTTTATATCTGCAAACATTAGCTTAAATTCTTCTTCTCAACACTTAGGAAATTTTTTGACGTCTAAAAGTATATCGAGTTCTAAAAGTATAAATAAAATAAATAAATAAACAGAATAATATTTCTGCAGTTACTGCAGATAAATTTGTAAAGAACCTTGGGATACATCAACCCAAAAGCTAGCTCAAAGGGTGGGAGTGTCCAAGGCCTTATAAAGGCCACATTAGTTGCACATACAACCAATGTGAGACTATATATCTCAACACGCCCCCTCACACGAGAGCCCATTGGGCTTGAAGAGTGGATGATGCAACAGGCCCAACCTATCTGTGCTAAGAGAGTCCACAAGATAAAGTGGGGGACGACGAGGCTCTGATACCATGTAAAGAACCTTGGGATACACCACCCCAAAAGCTAGCTCAAAGGGTGAGAGTGCCCAAGGCCTTATAAAGGCCACATTAGTTGCACATACAACCAATGTGGGACTATATCAACATCAACATCAACATCACCTTTATCCCAAATTAATTAGGGTCGGTGGTAGATGAACCCACATGAAAGATATAAAATTGTTGAAAAAATAAAATAAAAATAAAAATAAAAATATAAATATATATATATATATATATATATGTATATATAAATAAATAAAAGTGAAAAAGAAAGGGACAAGAAGAAGTGGGGGAAATGAAGGGGAAAAGGACTAAAAAGTGACCATCTGGAACATAGGAATAACCACGGGTCTAACCCTCCACCATACTTATAGCTTTTCTCCATTCCGTTCTAAAACATACCGTCCGCCAATCTATATCCCACTCCATTAAATCTTGTTTTACTACCTTCCCCCAAGTAAGTTTCGGCCGACCTCTGCCTCTTTTTGTGTTGAGCTCTTGGTAACAAACTTCAGTTCTTACAGGAGCATCCAGGGGCCTTCTCATCACGTGCCCAAACTACCTAATCCATCTTCTCGGCAACCGGTACTACTCCGACCTTTCGTCGAATATCGTCATTTCTTATCTTATCCATCTTTGTGTAACCACACATCCACCTTAACATCCTCATCTCTGCTACTCCCATCTTATGCTCATGTTGCCTATGTGCTGGCCAGCATTCCGCTCTATATAGCATTGCCGGTCTTACTGCCGTTTTATAGAATTTTCCTTTTAACTTAAGGGGGATTTTGCGGTCCAATGTGGGACTATATATCTCAACAAAATTATTTACATTTACTCTTAAAACGATATCGGTTTGGAATTGAAAAATTAAATAATTATAAAGATTATAATAACCCTAAAATAAATTAAAATTACAAAAACACCATTATTTTTGTCCCAAAATGATGTCGTATTAAGCTTATTGCAGATTACTTATCTACAGTAACTGCAGAAAAAATGAACCCATAAATAAAAATAAAGACAAAATAACCTTAACATGTCTCCAAACGTAAAGATTTAATGACTTTTATAGATTCGCGGAGAAAACACTATTTAATGATAGATAAAGAATTGGGCAAAGAATCAAATGGTGGTAGTTCAGTTGGTGCATAGAAGCTGAGCAGGTGGGGTGAGAACATGTGTTCGGTCCTCCTCAGTACCATCTTTTTGAGAGGGATTTAAAACCTTAATCCTGAATTCATCTCGAATAGGATTAGTCGCAAAGTAATGAATTGATTGGAAAACACACACGCATATATATATATATATATATATATATATATATATAAGGACTTGGGCAAAGCACCGTAGGACAAATACATGGTCATCATGTGCAGGATCGGATCCACCATAACTGGGTGAAAAGCAGGTCAGACAGACATATTTTTCCTTGGGATTTTAAGGTTACCTTCTACATTTGTATCTTAAAAACGAGCTACTGCTAGTTTTGTTGTAAGACTTATATAGCCATGTTAATTTATATTTTGGTCTTCCGATGACTTTATTGTTATTTTTATGTGATTTTTCATATTTCCTTGTTTACTATCGATAAATACTCGGTTTATTGTTTCTTCTGTCATAAGAGATAAATTTATTTTTTACACATACATAAAAATATATGGGGCCTATTTTTCTCTTTCTTCTCTTCATATGAGCCCACATAATCTCCTCGTCCTTTTTGTGTGTGTAGGAGATAAAATTTATCTCTTACAATATAAGAAACACTAAATCCTATATTTAATAATAAAATGTCTCAGATTTGAAATCTATTGGTATCTTATAGAACAAAAATAATGTACCTTCAGCTCAAATGGACCTCGGTATTCTCCGTCATTATTAGCTCGGATGACCTTCATCTTTTTGTCGAGCTCCCTTTCAACCCTTGCATAGAACTCCTTGAATGCTTAGAGTACTTGATCTTTCGAATTTAGCAAGGTCACCCACTCTCTTCCGGTGTGATCATCGATGAACGTGACAAAGTAATACGCACCACCTAGAGATTTTTCTGACATAAAACATACGTAAGTATGAACAAGATCAACAGCATACCTCCTTCTTCTAGACTGGTCCGTTCTCTTGAATGAAACTCGGTATTGTTTGCTAGCTAAACAATGTGTGCATGTCTCAAAAAATTGACCTTTCAAGCTCGGCAACAATTCCTTCTTGGCGAGGATTTGCAGACCCTTCTCACTCATGTGTCTGAGTCGTCTGTGTTAGAGCTCCAAACTTGATTCATCTTGCACCACATTGGTCTCTCCATTTTCGACCTTCCATTGCATAACATAGAGAGATCCTTCTGTCTTACCTCGGGCTACCACCAAGCTACTTTTGGCGAGTTTCCATCTTCCTCTACCAAAGTAGTTTACTGTCCTGACTTCATCGAGTTTTCCTGTCGAGATGAGATTGAGCCGCATATCAAGAACATGTCTGACCTCCTTCAAAACCAATATACAACTCATGTCAGTCATCATCGTGACTACTCCAACTCCCACCATCTTGCCGGTAACTTGGTTACCCATCTTCTGATACTAAAGTTGTTGCCTTGATATGATGAGAAGAACTCCTTGTGGGGTGTGACATGGAAGGATGCTCCTGAGTCCACAACCCAATGAACAATTGTCATAGGCTATATTCAAGTAGTTGTCTTCACCAATTAGAAAGACATCTACATTGGCCTTGTCTGCTATAATCGTGTTGTTCTTCTCTTCGCTCTTCTTCGGATGATCTATCGCCTTTGGCTTAACATTGCTCGTCCTTTTATCTTTCTTAAAAGTCTGGCATTCTGACTTCCAGTGACCCAATTTTTCACATTAGAAGTATGCGAGAGTATCTGGCCTCGGCTTTGACCGACCTCTAGATTTGTCACGACCTCGGCTTCTACTTCGACCTCGTTGTTCCATTCTTCCACGATTTTCAACAACATTTGCCTTATTCTGTTAGGTTATACCTAGTTCTTTCCTCCTAGCCTCTTCACTTAGCAGTCTCTCAGCAATCGAGTCCAGTGTCATCTTTCCTTTTGGGACCGAGTTACTAAGCGTCACCAACAAAGTATCCCAGCTCTCAGACAACAAGCTGAGTAACAAAAAGGCTTGCAACTCGTCATCTATCTTCATGTCAATCTTTGTCAACTGATTGATGATCCCTTTGTATGTATTCAGGTGCTCAATTATGCTTTGTCTGTCCTTGTAGTCTAGCTTCATATGTCGGTGCACCAAGTATGCTTTGTTGTGTGGCGTCTTCTTCTGGATTAAGGATTCCAGCTTCATCCACAGCTCGTGAGCATTTGTGTAGGTTGACACGTGCTCGAATAAGCTCTTGCCAATGTATTTATGATCATAGCGACCGCCTTCCTATTGAGGAGATCCTACTGTTTATCGCTATTCCCTTCTGGCTTGTTCGTGCTCAGAATGGGTTCATACATATCCTTGCAATAAAGATGATCCTCCATCATGGGTTTTCAATATGAGTAGTTCTCTGTGGTGAGTTTGAACATGTCACCATCATGCGCTACGACACCTTCCATCTCTGACGTCACAGAGCCCTTGATCTAAGAGTTCTAATACCACTTTTATGTCTTAGAGCCCGACAGTCTTTAGCCCGACCTCGGTATCAATCAGCTCGGCCTTCACAAGTTGGCTTATGGAAGTGTTGGTAAACAATAATAGCAAATCAAATTTTAAAACGATGATAAGGAGGAAGAGAACGCCAAGAACTTTACGTGGAAAACATTTTCGATGTGAAGAGTAAAAAACACGGGACCAAGTCCAAAAAAGCGTCCATTATGAATAATGAGATTTACAAAAGATTCTCTCTGACTCAATAACCAGAGGATTTCACCCTCTAAAAGATGGATCTACTCAAAATTGCCTTTGGCTCACACAAGTGTTTCTGTATGTAAAAGGGATATAGAATCCTACTCTACAGGGTATTGTTTTTCTTTAGCGATAGTGCTGAGTTTCTTCTTTAGAGAATCTTCGTCTCTGACTTGAGCTTTTATCCTGCGTGTTTCTCTCTCTTTTTCTTCTTCTCTATATAACGGCTCAGTATTTAAGTATTGGGTTTTATAAGAGTTATGTTGTAGGAAAAGTGATTGTGTTATGTTATAGAAATTTGTTTTGCGTGCCGGAATTTATTTTTTTTTTTGCGGGCCCCACAAAATGTTGTGAGTGTAGGAAAGTTTTTGTGGTCATGTTAAATGATAGATGATAAACCCTTAAGTATTTCTTATAAACAAGAGATTAGGGCATCATCAATTTAGACCAGATCCATCATGAGCCACGGACGCAACACCATTTTCTATGGAATTCTTCTTGAGATTTTCATATTCGTAAAATGGCATTTGCATCCTTTTCTTTTCTTACAACATATGAATTGCATCCCTTACAGTGTCCTCACATTTCTATTCTAAAACTTAGGACAGAAGGGACAACGCAGTCAATGAATCATAGAAGAATCATAAGCGTCTTCATGTGGGTATCGATTTCAAACAAATCAAAATTTCTAAGAACTAAAAGTGCCAAGTCAATATTTCATGCTGTCTATTGAGCAAATGTATATGTGATTACGAATTTGTTGGAGGGCAGAGCCAGAATTAATGAAGAATCAATCTACACCCACTTTTGATAATCTGATTGAGGCTTTAAGTGACAACCCATTTTCTGAGACGTTCATTATGCCAGCAATTTGCATAGATACTAATTTATTCAATTTACTCAACTTCACATTTAGCCCACTCTTCCGCTTTTACACCTCTCCAACTTCACGTTCATTATCACCATTAGCTGTTATATTAGAAAGTTGTTGGGAGATGTTACACTTACTACGAGCATCATAATGTGTTTATTGGATTCATGTAGTTATTTTAATTTACATAGTAATATGAATTTATTTATTGGATCTGATAAAATATATATTATTTATTTTGATCATTTTGCTTTTAAAAGTGACTTAAATGCAGATCGTATGAGTTTTGTTGTGATTCATTATTATGTATGGATGTTGAAATTATGATTTTTGGTTTAACAATAGAATTTGAGTATTTTTGTAAGGTTGATTCATGATTCTGCTTGAAAGTTTAAAACTAACGGGTTAGGCCAGACCATTTGTTTTTTTTTTATAAATCGGTAAATCAGGCTAACAATTAGACTTGTACTAGGCTTGCACCAGGCTAAATTGAAATTTTTGGCGTAAATTTGGGCTTTTCAGAGCAAAGCTTGACCCAGCTCAGCCCACTGTCACCCCTAATCACAATGATTAGTAACAGTAACACTATGGGAGGAAACAACTTTGCAATTCACACTCAACTTCACGTTTATTTATTCATTCTATTTTTACATGTAGTGGGGGAGACTTCTATTTTGCATATCTAACAAAAAAGGGTGCTGGTTTCTCAATTGGACATAGCTTTTCAACTGCTACCCTTCGGTTCCCAAAGATGGGATTCCTCTGAATGATATGAAATAAGCACCACACGCCGTTCATATGACAGTGCCATCTTCTATTGTTGCCTTCTCCATTATGATGGTGATTCCTGATCGAATGTAAAATCCATCTTCTGGTCTATCTGCTTCTTGAACGCCCTACATATAAAGCATTTGAATGGTAATCATGTTAGACTAGAAAACTACTAACTAATAAAATTGGCTCAAATGTAAAAAGAATCATTCTCACATCTTTGTTCATGATGATGACATCTTTCCCTATCTTTGCATTCTTGTCAATTATACATTTCCTTCAACAAAGACAAGAAGTATAAAATATTAGATAACTATTCTATATACAATAATTCGTACATGTTAAGCTAATTCTTTATCATGATAAAGACAATATTTATAGTCACTGTTAACTTTTTTAAGTCCCAACATTTTGAATTTGGTAGTCTAGTATCCATCTAAGCAGGGGTGTGCAAAATAACCAAAAAATTGGATCGAACCATGAACCGAACCAGACCGCCCTTAAAATAACCGGTTTTTAAAAACCGGTTCAAGAACCGAACCGGTTTTTAAAGAACCAATTCATTAACCGAACCAGTTTTTAGAACCAATTTAAAAACCGAACCATTTTGAATTGAACCGAACCGAACCGTTTTCGAACCGAACCAAGTTGATTTTTATAACTTTATTTTTTAAATTTTAATTTTTTTTCTTTTCAAAATAGGGTCGACTGAACCGGTTCCGAACTGAACCATTTCCAACCGAACCAAACCAGTTTTGAACCGAACCGAACCACTTTCGGACTGAACCATTTAAACCAATTCGGTTCGGTTTTTTCAAAAAATGCGGTTCGGTTCGACCCATACACATCCTTACATCTAAGGATGCAGTAAATAAGAGTAAGATTACCTAATTTTGGTGTTGCTTCCAATCCCAATGGGAACCTTTCCTTCTGCCAGCAGAGAAGCAATTTCGGATTCAGTTTGGTAAGAGTCTGCTCCCATCATTACAGTGTCCTGTAAAAGATTTATATTAGATAGTAGAAATCTCAAATGGAGTAGTTCAGTGTCCTTGGTCTAGAAATTATGGTACTTTACCAGGAGCTCAACGCCATAATCCAACCGTGAACGTTCACCCACAATGGAATGTTGGACAATACATCCACTAAGGAAACATCCATGGGAGATTATTGCATCCACAATCTACATTTTAGCAACTCAAACATGATGAGCAAGACATCCGTGAAGTTAAGAGCAAACTTTT
>JAVKPL010012961.1:0-66658 GCA_032173675.1 Gastrolobium villosum | reverse complement strand
TTTATCTCTATAGATCTTTATACCAAGTATTAAGGCTGCCTCTCCCAACTCATTCATGGTAAAGTTTTCTGAAAGCCACTCTTTCGTTATTTTTAATGTGGGGATGTCATTTCCTATTAGCAATATATCATCTACATAGAGCACTGGGAAGACGACATTACTCCCATTAACATTTCTGTAAACACAAGGTTCATCCTCGTTCTTGATAAAACCGTTACTCTTAACGACTTCATCAAAACGTATATTCCAACTCCTTGATGCTTGCTTTAGCCCATATATTGACCTTTGTAGTTTGCATACCATATGCTCCCGATCTTTGATTTCAAGGTTGTGTCATGTACACTTCCTCCTTCAAGAACCCATTCAAGAAGGCAGTCTTGACATCCATTTGCCAGATTTCATAGTCGTGGTATGCTGCTATTGCAAGCATGATCCTAATAGATTTGATCATGGCAACTGGTGAGAAAGTTTCATCATAGTCAACTCCTTGTCTTTGACGATACCCTTTCGCCACCAACCTAGTTTTGTAGGTCTGAACGTTGCCATCTGCATCAGTCTTTCTTTTAAAGACCCATTTATTACCGATAGGAACTATTCCTTGTGGTTTAGGAACCAAGGTGCATACCTTGTTCTGATACATCGAATCCATTTCAGATTCCATGGCTTCAAGCCATCTTGAGGAGTCAACATCTTTGACCGCCTCTTCGTAGTTACTTGGTTCATCATCCTCAACAGTTTGCTGATTCTCAATCACAAACCCGTACCTCTCAGGTGGATGGATGACCCTCGTAGATCTACGGAGTTGTGTGTTTACTTCTCCATTGGAGAACGTCGCCTGCGGAGCAGACTCGGGTTCCTCAATCTGTTCTTGTGGATCTTGCACTTCTTCAAGATCAATCTTACTCCCACTGCCTCCTTGAGAGATCAAATCCTTCTCAAGGAACTCAGCATTCTTTGACACAAACACTTTGTGTTCTTCCATGGAGTAGAAGTAGTATCCCTTAGTACCTTTAGGATACCCCACAAATAGACATTTAGTACTCTTAGCACTAAGCTTGTCTGATGTCTACGCTTTGACATAAGCTGGCGATCCCCATACCCTGAGGTAACTCAGGTTGGGTCTCTTACCACTCCATATCTCATATGGTGTGGTCTGAACAGATTTAGACGGTACCCTATTTAGAAGGTATGCCGCTGTGTCTAAGGCATATCCCCAAAACGATTTTGGAAGTTGAGTCTCACTCATCATAGACCTAACCATGTCTAACAAGGTCCTGTTTCTCCTTTCGGAGACACCGTTTTGGTGTGGTGTGTAAGGAGCGGTAAGTTGTGAGAGAATTGCATTTTCTCTCAGATAACCCTGAAACTCGTGGCTCAAATATTCACCACCACGATCTGATCCTAATGTCTTAATCATCTTGCCACGCTGTTTCTCCACTTCATTCCTAAACTCTTTGAACTTTTCAAAAGCTTCAGATTTATATCTCATTAGGTATATATACCCAAATCTTGATTTGTCATCTGTAAAGGTAATGAAATAAGAATATCCACCTCTAGCCTCAATAGACATTGGGCCACATACATCAGTATGAATGAGTTCCAATAACTCACTAGCCCTATGACTCTCAAGCCCTTTGAGCTTTTGTCGAATCATTTTCCCAGCTAGACAAGATTCACACTGTCTATAGGATTCCAAATCCATGGAGTCCAGGTATCCATCTCTATGCATCCTAGACAATCTTGTTTCATTTATGTGCCCTAGTCTACAGTGCCAAAGATAAGATTGATTATCCGTCCTAGGTCGTTTCACATCTATATTGAGCACTTCATTTCCCATTTCCAACACATACAATCCATTTATTAAAGAAGCAGTACCGTAAACCATATCATTCAAAATGATAGAAAAGTACCATCCCTAATACTAAAAGTATAACCATCTTGTTCTAAACAAGAAATTGAAATAATGTTTCTAGAAATATGCGGAACATAAAGACAATTATTCAAATGCAATAAAAGGCTCGTAGGCAAAATAAGGTCAGCATCTCCAACTGAATGAGCAGCAACTCTTGCTCAATTACCAACGCGGAGATCCACCTCGTTTCTATCCAATCTCCTTGGGCTCCTAAGTACCTGCAACATATTGTAGATATGAGAACCGCATCCGATATACAATACCCATGAGGATGGATTAGCATAAGAATAATTTATCTCAATCATGAAAATACCTGAGGCAGAAGCATCACCATGCTTCTTGTCCTTCACATTGTTCAGGTAGTCTGGACAATTCCTCTTCCAGTGGCCTTTCTTGCCACAATGGAAGCACTCAGCATCACCCTTGTCCTTAGGTGCCTTCTTACCCTTCTTCTTGCCCTTCTTCTTCTTGGATTTTCCTTTGGGCTTAAGGGGGTCACCTTTTGCAGGCTCCTTACCCTTTCCCTTGGCCTTGCTAGGCCCACCAATCAAAAGAGCCCGTGTCCTATCCTTCTTGATAGACACTTCAGCTGTTGTTAACATGCTTAACAACTCAGGCAAGCTCACTTGCATCCCATGCATATTGTAATTCATGATGAATTGAATGAAGGAAGGTGGAAGTGAGGTGAGGACTAAGTCATTACTTAGCTCGACATCCATGATGAAGCCTAGGTTTCCTAGCTTCTCAATCAGCCCGATCATCTTGAGAACATGGCTGCCAACAGACATGCTCTCAGTCATCCTACAAGAGAACAGTTCTCTTGAGGCCTCATACCTCTCATGCCTGCCTTTAATATCATACAACTCCTTGAGATGTACGATAATAGAGGGAGCATCCATATGCTCATGCTGCTTTTGCAGTTCAGGCGACATGGATGCCAACATGATGCATACTGCCATCACATTGTCATCCAAGTGCTGTTGGTGGGTTACGAAATCAAATTCCGCAAACCCTTCTTCCCCTTCCCGTGGAGCTACGGGTATTACAGCATCTAAAACGTAGGCAATCTTTTCGGCCCTTAGAACTATTCTTAGGTTCCGATACCATTCCATAAAATTTGAACCGGTCAGTTTATTTGTATCGAGTATTGAACGCAGTGACAGTGGATTAGTCATACTATAAGCTGAAAAGGATGTAAAGATAGTTTTAGTTAATATACGGTTATGTTGTTAAAAGTAAATTATTAAAGACTTGAAATAATTTGCCCCTCCCACTATTTTATCTAAGTCAATAACCCTTCCTTTTGACTTAGGGTTAATCTACTTTAGATTTTACCTTAGTGGGATTAAGAGTACGATTATTTATTTTAATCTCCGTCTGAGACCGCAAGATTAATTTAAATAATGGGTTGATCTTTATCAACAGTATCTCACACCCTCTCTTAACATTAGGTTGACAACTCTTTGTCACTTAGTGGTGCATCTCATGCAACCAACCTAGCACCATTACCCTAAGCACATAAGTCCGGCTGTGCCTGCAACTTATGTCTTAGTTAAGCATTAAACCAGCACCCTAAGTGTCTTACACTTCAAACACTACTCTAGCTCAACGAAATAGTGGGTCCCAACTGAGTTGTGGAGCACCACTATGTAGAAGAGTTTTGAGTAGCATTGGTGGTGGGAGGTAATCATATGCTTAATTATTTATTCCTTTTAAGGGTTCCTTTTTTTTTAGGGTTAATTAGGTCCCATCAAACGCATATTGTAAGTTATCATGCTAGTCGTTACCTATGTCAAACATCTATCGGTATACACTAGTCGCTATTGGACAAACATAATAACCATACAAAATGCGGTTTGCCCAATTCATGCATACTAGACGTTCTAATCATACATGCATATAAACAGTTTATATTGAGATAGCCATGGTGCTCGCGCTTTTGTTCTTTTTGCTTCTTTAAGCAACGGTCATTTGTCGTCTATACGCCACTAGCCTATTTCTCTAATTACAAATAATTAAAGAAACTCCATAACATTTTTGGAGGGACAAAATTACAAAATTTAAATTACAAATACACTTGTAAATTAAAAGGCGCGATTACACATTAATTTAAAATTCAAAATTCAAATCCGGGCACCATGACCATCCCCTTCCTGTTTGTACCTGAAAAGTTCAAAACTTGCAAACACAAACATTATATTATCACATAATATTTTCACATATATTTTGACATTTAACATTTAAACATCAAAATAACATCAAGATTCATAATCTTAAATTTCTCATTGGCCGAATTTAAAAACAATTTTAATTCAAATTTTGTTAATTCTTTCTTAAAGAAAACAAAATTAAACCATGCATGTAGCCATAAACTCCTTCATGGCCGAATCATATAGGTGACTATATGATAAATTTTGTCACAAAATTTCACGCATATAAACATGACACACTTCATGGAGAAAAATAAGAAATCATTCAAGGTACTCTTAGTACCCTCCGTGGCCGAATCTACGCTTTCAAAAAGGGTGTTCCTTTTAAAACTTTCATAAAGAAAAAGAAACTAAACCATGATGCATAATGTTTTATGAACACAGAATCAAATTTACATGTTCATAAAAACAAAAACTTTAACACTTTAAAGGATTTGTGATTCAAAATCCATATGCAGAATTTAAACTTTAACCCTTTAAAGATTTTTGACCGTGAAAAACTCCTTTCACATACAAGGTACCATCACCCGTCGATGGTAAAGCAACCAGGCTCTGATACCACTTGAAAGTAAACTGGCCTTTGAAGGCCGATGCATGTAAGGTGTAAAATAAAAATTTTACTGCGGAACATACATGCACACATAGGTTCATGCTTTAAGACAGCATGATGTTACCTTGTTTTTAGCCTGATCAGTCAGGGAGATCAGAGGTCAGGCTTGAAGGGTTCAAACCCTCTAATGGTGATCCACACCACCGTTCGTCAATGATGCAAGAACCCTTTCTTGAAAGCCACCAGATGAACACCACAGCGAGGCTTGCTATGCGCACAAGTGGTGAAGGTGGAGGCTAGGTATTCTGTTTGGAAAGGTGTAGTGAACTACCCTACAGAATGGTGCATAGATGGAGGAGAGTTGGCTAGGTTTTCTTGACCAAAAACCTAAGGTGAGGAGGCTATATATATGCGCACACCTTGATGAGAGGAAGAGGAAATTTAATTCATTCAAAATGAAAACCAACTTTCAAAAACCTTTGAAGTTTGTGCATGGAACAGGGAGGATAAGGTGGAGCTGTTGCAAAACCAATTTTGCCAACAACCTCCAATCTTATCCACATGAAATTAAGTTCAAAATAATTTAAACTTAAATTCATAAACTATCATATAGTATACTTTTCATGCGCATAATTCAGCCCTAGAAGGGGTCCAAATATATTGAGTAGTTGCATTCAAAATTTGAATCAACTCACCCACTGATTCCCTCAACCACCAAATCTGAATGGAGCTTTGTTTTAAGTGATAAGATGACATCCTTATCACTTAAACTTGCGCACCAAACAGCCCAAGGAAGTGCTCCAAAGATGCTTCTTGATCCAAGGAATATGCTCCAATAAGATCCTGTCTTATCCTTTTGTTATGAAATAACTTTTCAAAGCCAATTCAAATTCGAATTCAAACACTTGAGTTCAAATGTTCAAACATTCAAATTCAAAATTCAAAATTTTAAATTTCAAATTCAAAATTCGAATTTCAAAATTCAAATTTCAAATTCAAAATTCAAATTTCAAATTTCAAATTTCAAATTTCAAATTCAAAATTCGAATTTCGAAATTCAAATTCCAAATTCAAATTTCAAAATTCAAATTTCAAATTCAAAATTCGAAATTCAAATATTTGATTATTAATTTAACTAATTAAATTAATTAGTAATGGCTTGGACTATCCAAGACCATTACTAAGCTCCATGCACCACCCACCCATTTAGGTGGGCTTCCAAACAGCTTCTTGGGCTAACAACCATTATTAGGCCCAATACCTTAAAGCTAGTCCATCATGACTACAAGGTGTTAGTGTGTGACCCATTAGGTCCAACTTAGCTTCTGACATAACTGGGCTTGGGCCCAACAAGCCCACAACCCAATTAATGACAACACAGAGCACTAGCAATGCTTTGTTGCCCCAGAACTAGTCAGATTAATGACTTGATCATCCTATTGCACATATTTGGTTACCGTATGTATTTCCCTTCGTCTCGGTCATCTTCCCATTAACCTAGGGTAAGGAAATGTATCAACCCCTGCGGTTTAGGGTAAGCTTTATTCGAAATAGGGAATCTTCAATTTACTGACTCTAAAGGCAGATCATCTCATGATCTCTTTTACTATGCATAGATTCCCGAGTCCTTGTAAATGTCATCCCGATTTCTCCGATTTACAGATAACCTAATCTCTCACAGAGATTTGACGAATTCCTTCAGCTTATTACCCTAGCCCTGTGCCCTTTAAGGACACGCCCAACAGTATACCTATGAGTCTCCATGTTTCAGGCAGACGAGGCATACAATCAAAACATGCCTTCAAGAACACAGTCTAGGTAATAACTTCTGGTCTAAGGAAAGACATACCCAAACATAAAGAGATTACTCTAATGACACTATCTGTGAGATTTCCTCATGGAGTCTCTTTTGGGTCTGCTCAGTGCGAGCTATACTCTTATAGGTCCACCCACGACTTTAGCTAAGATATCTCCATATCTGCAGCTCATGAGGTCTTTACCTTGTATCCATATACAAGTAGATAAGTCGTACTAGTCTTTACTCGAGATCACTGATCCCCAAACTCAGTGTCTCTAAACTAGGAACATATAATTAGGAATAGACAAGCAATATCCTTGAATCCTCATGATCGTGATCTCATCACAGATACTCAAGAGATATCTGTTCTATTCCAAGGGGTTTGTCCAGTTCGTTCATATAATATTAACAGTAATATCGAGACACAATATGAAACTGAATAAATAGTGCTTTATTTATTTGAGACAAACAAAGTTCTACATCTAGTGTCCTTTATTTAATCAAAAGATTGTCTCTAGGACACCAATATACTAACACTCATTGGGAGGCAACCCAGCAGGAACAATTAGTTTTAGTCATTTTGATGATTTTAGGTTAGATAATAAGAAGTTGTGAACTTTGAACTGATGCTCCTGGCGTCAGATCCACGCTCTCAGGGTGAGATTTACGAAAGCCTCCACGCTGATAGCGTGAGATTCACGCTATAAGCGTGAGGAAACAGGGAGATCCACGCTGACAGCGTGAGAACTCAGAAGCCTCCACACTGATAGCGTGAGATTCACGCTATGAGCGTGAGAAAGTTAACAAAAGCAACCATGCCTGCAGCGTGGATTGCGCGCTCCGAGCGTGAATGATCAGAGAGACCCACGCTATCAGCGTGGTATTGACGCTATGAGCGCGGGTTCAAAAATTAGATTTTTAAAAAGGAAACCCTAAAAATTTCCCTCCCCCCTTATTATTTTTCCCAGTCGTCGCCCCCTTTCCCCCCTCTCTCTTCTTCTACCAGCCACCTCCGTCCACCAGTCAACCACCGCACCTCACCGCGCGACCACCATACACCACCATCTCTCACTGAACCATTCTCTCTCTCTCTCTCTCTCGAGTACCTTTCTTCCTATCTCCTCCTCCCAGCGCCGGTGACAACCCACCACTCAACATCACTCCAATATCCCCAACACCAACCAACAAATCCTCTTCCATTCCATCTCGACCAAATCCATACCTTCTCACCATCGACCACCATCGGGATATAGTTAGGGTTATAATCTTATTTTATTTTTTGGGACTTTCCCACTGAACATTGCAAGCTTGGTTCTATTTCAGTTACAAATTCCTCAAAATGGCTGGAGAAAAGGTAAGCTACCTCTCTTGATACATAAACTTTGAATATCTGAATCTGTGTGGAAAGGGTTGTGGTTTATTCTCTGATTATATTCCATTGATAATAAAGGTACACCTAATAAGAGGATAGTTAATAAGTTAGAGGCGTGACACAATCTTGATCTTATTGCTGAGCTTAAGAGATAAATTGTAACTTGATGTTTGGCATAATTGATTTGGATCATCTGTTTATATTTGCCTGTAATGAACTAATACTGACTGTGAGTTGCATTGATCTTTTATCACTGCTTATAGTTTTCTGAGTAAGCATATGAAAGTGTCTTGCAATTCTGATATAGGTAGAAATACCCTGTTTATCATGCCATACCAAAAACACACAGTGGAAATTAAATATGGGAATTTCCTGCATGTTTTTCATTGTTAAACTTTCACACTAACATGTATAAATTCCATTGTTTTGTGGTATTTTTCTGAGTGCAGGGTAAGCAAGTCAAAAAGACCACAAAAGGAATTGGCCCAGGCAAGAAAATGGGCAAGAGTAGTGCTGCTGGCACAAAGAGGCCCAGGACCTCTTCTTCTTCTGTTTTTGAAAGTACCCGGTTCTTATCACCTGAGGCTCAAGACCGGTATTATCAATGGTTTTCTCCCAAGAAAATTATATCAGAAAGGCAAATCAGTGCTTTCTTGGATGGTGATTGTCCGATACGAATAACAGCTGAAAGGAGAATATGGAACAAATTAGTGAGGTTTGCTGCACCCAGCTCCAGCACAATTCTGAAAGAATTTTGTGCCAATGCTGATATGGAAAATGTGGATGCAACTCGAAAGAGTTGGGCGCGAGGACAAGAAATCTCTTTCTCTTCTGCAACAATAGAGAGATTTCTCGGTAGCACGTGAAGATTGAAGACGCCTAGGTCGCTGGGAGAGAAGAGAACGATTATATTTAGTTTTACAAGCATTTTTATTTTAAAAAAAAATGCAGTGACCCCCTTTTTTTTAAACCCCTCTGACCCGGGAGTCACTGAAACCCGGCCGAGTTTTAGGGGTCGAAGGGGTCGATGTGCATATAGGGTCCAACTTGTGACCCTAACCCTCAAAGGGGAGGGGTCAGGGTTGACCCGGGTCAACCCAGGGGGTAGGGCGAGGTTTTAAAACACTACTAAAAACACAAATTGGTCCTCCAAAGAAACATGAGACATCAAGTTGGTCCTCTAAATATATTAGATATTAACTCGGTCCTTGAATGTTTAAAATGGACATCAATTTACTCCCTTAATATATCATTGGACACTAATTTAGTCCCTATATTGATGCTTATTTTACACTATGGAGGACTAACTTTGATGTCCTATTTATCTTTGGAGGCCTATTTTGAGTATTTATTATATTTTATGTCACATCAAATCCAATTAAAATTGTCCCATGTGAAGGCCTATCCTAGAACAACTTCATTTAGGGGGAAGGAAGGGGGACAGGATAAAACAACAGCCTTGAAAACCTACTTCCAGCAGTAGTTTTCATCTTGACTTTAAGGATCTGTTTGGAGCACCTAATAAAGAAGATAGGATAAGATAACTTATCATATCCTAATTTTATCTCTTGTTTGGTGGGTTAATAGGATATGATTAGCTTATCCTATTGTCTCATTTTATCCTATCCAATACATAATTTCTTATCCTATGGGGGAGCTGAGTTAGGATTCAATAGGATAGGATATCAATATTGGATACCCAATATATCCCCACGCTACCCAATATATTTGTATTTATCGCATTATATTTTGTTTTTTCTTTCTCCTTTCTTCTTCTACATAATCTTATCAGGTGCTCCTCAAACACATGACATGATATAGGCTAATCAGCCCCATATCATATCCTACCTTTATCAGCCCCATATCATATCCTACCCTTATCTTATCATGTCCACCAAACGAGCCCTAAGAAATTATATATGTTTGACTCACTAAACTATCCTATCTCAGTGTTGACGAGCACGAACAATATAGCTTAAATTGAAAACATTCTATATATGTTTACAGATGAGCCTTATCAATTTTATAATGAAAGTCAAAATGAGAAAGGGTTATCATGACAATATGGAAAGTCCAAACAAGAACTATATTTGTACTCAAAACAGTGAGGCCCTAAACATTACCTTTTTAGTTCCACCTTCCTCTTGGGACATGGTTTCATATCCTCCATTCATAAACTGCTTCTTTGATGCTTTTCTTTTCTTTGAGATGGGCTTCCCATCCGACTTAGATTCCACATAAACTGCATCTTCTGTTGCCGCTCTTTTTTCAGCTTCCACTGCTGCCTTTCTTTTGGCTTCCAATGCAGCTTGTTTTGCTTCCTCTGCTCTAAGTTTGGCCTGCACCCACAAAATTGAAAAATAATGAATGAAAGAGCATTTGCACTAAAGCTTCTATAAAGGAAATTATGTACTAAAACAAAATTAGGACACATGAATATCTACGAAAATACTACCAAGTCATAGGCTAGTAGCAGGTCAAGCAAGGTACAATCCAAACCAATGCAACAATAAATTTATTTGTGGCAGTTTAGGACTCTCAAAACATCATTGTAACAAAAAATAATTAAATAAAAAAAATGGTAAACCAATAGACTTCATATAAAAAAGGTGCATTTATAATTGTTAACAGGTGATAATTAACGTCATTAAGCATCGGCAGCTTCAACTCAAATGAAATTTGAAACATATATATTTTGCCAAGTAATACAATCAACTAAAAAATAAAGTTATGGTACCTCTGCTTCAGCTTTAGCCTTTTCTTGCTACTGCTTTTCCTCTTGCAAAGCAGCTATTCTCTTGGCCTCTTCAGAAGTTGCATCACTTCTTATTTTCCTTTCTTCTATTTGTGATTTGAGTTCACGTTCACGTCGAACAACTGTCAAGTGATTATCAAGTGCTTCCGTACTACAAAAATTGGGAGATAAACATCATTTTCCTCATTTTCAACTAGTTCAAACATAGCAACTATCTAACTAGAGAATAAAAGAAAAATATTTTGGGGGTGGAGGACAAGTAGAAAACATACTATGTGTGTCAAATTTAGTTATGAAAATGAGAAATAGCATCAATATAAAAGAACAATCAAGTTCAATATTCATAAAAATGTATTTCTTCAAATAAAATCAGATTCCCCAACTTTAAATTAGTGTGCATCCTGACGGTTTGTCTTCCTCCTATAAAAAAAATTAACATGTATCCTTTAAACGGTATTTTTGTAAAAAATATCATGCCCCAGCCCAAACAAATGGGAAAAAATAATAATATTAATACTTAATGGATATACCAAATGGCATGACACATTAACAAAATCATTTCATGCAAATAATCCATAGTTTAAAGCTCTCATAAAACACATTGACAACATGAACATAATACTAGAGCAGCCTGCGTTGTCCATAACAATTCATTATTCATTGCTTATATTAAAGTCAGACAAGACAGATATGTAGGAGAAGGAAAGAATTATATTTTAAGTGTCAAACTTTTTATCCAATTCCTGCCTTGTTTCTTTATATTTCTCAACTTGAAGTATGGCAAAAGTATAATTTTGACTTTCGATCACAAGAGCTGTCTCCAATGCTGAGATCTTATTCCTAATTTCATCCTGTCAATCCAGAAGATCAGAAACAAGTCTACTATACAGTCGAAAACAAAACATGAGTTTGTTTTGCAATTTGATATTCTTTACATGGTGTGTTAGTATATGGGTGTCCTAGAGACAATCTTTTGATTAAATAAAGGACACTAGATGTAGAACTTTGTTTCTCGCAAATAAATGAAAGCACTATTTATTTAGTCTCATATTGTGTCTCGATATTATTGTTAATATTATATGAACAAACTGGATAAACCCCTTGGAATAGAACATGTATCTCTTGAGTATCTGTGATGAGATCACAATCTTAAGGATTCAAGGATATCGCATGTCTATTCCTAATTATTTGTTCCTAGTCTAGAGACACTGAGATTGGGGATCAGTGATCTCGGGTAAGACTAGTACGACTTATCTACTTGTATATGGATAAAAGGTAAAGACCTCATGAGCTACAGATATGGAGATATCTTAGCTAAAGTCGTGGGTGGACCAAGTCTAATCAGATAAACATACCCTCTGGGTTAAGGTGCTAAGAACCAAGTATTGTGGCTCTAGGCGGGAAAATGAGAATCTCATCAAGTATTGGGACTCGCGATTGTGGAAAAATATGTGTAAGATTTGAGAGAAAATTAAACAATATGTAGGATGGGAGATAGGGGATGGGAAGTTAATCAATTTCTAGACTGATAATTGGATATCATAATTAGGTCCATTGATTCACAGAAGAATAGGAAACATACCAGAGCAAGAAATATGCAAAAAGGCTTGCGATCTAGTTAACCAAGATGGTGACTGGGATCTTAGTATCATTGGTAGATGGATATCAGAGGAGGACATGAAAATAATTTAGAGTCACCTGACCCCACATATTGAAGATGGGCAGGATAAATGAATTTGGAGAGTGGGTGGGGGAACAGATTTAGTGTTAAGAAAGCTTACCATGCAATCTCTGCAGAAATATGGAATAGAGCGGGAAATCTTCATGCAGAAAAAATATGGAGGAATTTGTGGAATTGGAAAGGACCACGGTGTATGAAAATATTTATGTGGAAAATCCTTCATTTTCGTCTTCCCACAAAATCTTAGGCTGCAAAATAGAGTGAGATTGAGGAGACTTGCCCCATTTGTCATGGGGAACCTGAAAGTATACTACATATGTTAAGGGATTGTACAGAGATATACAATTTATGGGGAATACAATACCAAATGCATGGAGACATAATTTCTTCTCATCAGATCTGAGGGATTGGTTGCAGTTGAATGAAAAGAATGGTGATGATAAAAAGGGAACAAAAAATCGGAGATCCACCTTCTCTATTTATCTCTTTCTCTCACTTAAAATGACACAACTTTACATCTTTTAAAATGATACACACTTTTCCCATATGTTATTGTTAACAAAATTACAATAAGTCTCCTATGCTAAATAAACATGAATTTACCTTATAAAGGAATTTTATATCAATATCTAATCATGTGTTAGCATATTTGACATTTTATATAATTGTTAAGATAATTAAATTAAGTTTATAATACACCACTAGATGTAAATATATAATTTTTTATTGATAATATATTAAAATCAAATTATAATTTAAATATCACAATTGTTGTTTGTTATTATATTACATAAATTTCTCTTATTGATGAATGATAAATAACCATCTCAGCTAAAAATTCAGTTATTAGGTAAGGATCACTTTAATAATTTTATATTAGACTTCTATGAGAATAAATAAGGTTTAAACTATACTTGGAAGCATTCAAAAGCACAATAATAATTCTTAAATACTAATAAGAAACTTAAATACTGATAATATAAAGAATCATTTAAACCCAAAATCCTAAAATATTGGATGAAGATTTTTTTTAATGATTTATATTATTCTCTGACAGAGAATTCGTAATATCACTACAAGAAAAACGATGCATAAGGGCGGTTTTTCCGAGGCGGTTGGATTAATCACTTCACATTACTATTCAAACCTTTTCATCTCTCGTATTATTTTTTCACTTATTAGCTTAAAACAGTGAACCAGAAGGTGTTTACTTCTATCGAGTTTTCCTTTTTGACCTTTCTCCCTTCAGATAGGATAGAAAAATCATATATTTTCTGTTGAACCAATACTTAAAAAAAATCATAAAACAAAATATTGTGATTTCACTTTTAGGGTTTTCTCCATTCTTTCTCACCATCTAATCTCACAAGTGTTCTCCCCCTTCCCCGCTGCATAGATCGGGCTTAGGGATCTATCGTATCTTTCACGGTAATTTTTCAAGGTAAACTCTCTTCTTCGTCTTCCTGTGTTGAGTGATTTGAACTTGGTAAATTTTCTTCTTCCTAGTGTCTTTGGTTTCACAACAGGGACTGTGGCTCTTCTCCTTCTCTATCTTAATTTTCTCGCCAGGTCACTTCCAATTTTCTCGATTCTTTCTTGCTTTTTTGGATTTGCTCTTCAGATCTATGAATGTCTGCATTTATTTTTGAATATTTTTTTCTATTATTTTGGTTTTGAACCAATTTTGTTTATCTGTGATTTTTTATCTTGTTCGATTCTCTGTTTTTAATTAGTTTAATTTAATTATTTTATCGTTTAAAATTGTATTGGTTTATTCGTGTGTGATTTGAAGCACATTGGCTTGATTTATAAGCTGAATTTGTTTTTCTCTGTTCTGTTGGGTTTCTTATTTATGTATGATTTGGGTTTATCGTTTAAAATTGTATTGATTTATTCGTGTTGTGTTTTTTTTTCTCCCTTGGTAGTGGCTACTGCGAAGTAGAAACGTTTCTTCTTCCATCGAAAAAATACTGAAAACATTGAGTTGTTGAACTTGTCATATTTCAGTTATACTTGTTCTATAGTAGTAAGGAATGCTTTAACATTTCACTATCATTTGACCTTTCTCACTGTAAATTGCATGTTTGAAATTCTCGTAGGATAAAGGTAATACAAATCTTCAAGAAGGAAAGTGTATTCGAAAATTGAAGTTCCAACCTTCGTGTATTTTTCGATTCCTTCCCTTCCAACATTTCTGTACCAATGCTCAAATATAATTATTTTGGTTAAAGTTACCAAGATCACGAGTAATAAATATCTCAGTACTAATTAAATGAAGTATGCTTATCTTATTATCCTTCTTCTGTAAAGCCGTGAGCAATGTATCATACTTTCATTGCTACAGATTTTGGAGATAATGGAGTTTTTGGATCAAACACTAAGCTTACTCATGGAGACAGATAATATGGGTATGCTTGACGTGTCAGGAAATGCAGTTTCATCTCTGGATTGTGAAAATTATGACCTAAATGGGTTGTTGGCTTCCGTTTCTTCTGAAAATTCATATGATTGGAATCTCAAATATGCTCATAATGAAAACTCTGAAGAGCTATTGAGAAAGGTTTATTCTTCTGTAAATCCAAACGATCCCTTTCCTTCCCAAAGAATTTCACATTGAAAAGGTATTTATTTTCAGGTTCATATTAACCCTTATTTGTGTGTTACATCAAAACTTATTTTGTTTACTTTGTTGCTTTCAAATTGCAGGGTCGCGATACTCCTTTAAAATATATACCCAATGGTATGTGCTCGCCTTTGTTTGAATTTGATGGCATAGGTACTATACCACGCGGCTTTGGATTGGTATTCCTCCGCAGAGGTTTGCTTTTATTGTTGATATTGGGAGTACTGTACCTATGTCCCATGCTCTTATTACTATATGGTGTATCTCTTTTGCATCCTTTTTTTTCTCTCTTTTAAGCCTGCAATGACATTCTACTCTTTGGTTTCTAGTTGGAAAGCAAGCATGAAGCTGCACAGGCATATGTTGACGCTGCTTATTGCTACAAAAAGACTAATATAAACGGTATGTATGTAAGTGGTTACCGTTACATGTACTACAATTCTTTTTTTTTCTTTTTTTTGGGTACATATGTACTAGAATTCTTTTCTGGTTGCTAATGCAGTCCCTTTATGTTAAACCAGCTACTGTGGTGAAATCCTATGCCAAAGAAACTTTACTGTGAAATAAAAATAAGGTTTAAAATATATTTTAGTTCCTGTAGTTTCCATTAATTTGAGTTTTGGTCGCTATAGTATTTTTTTTTTGGTTTTTAGTCCCTCTATTTTAATTTTTTTGGTTTTTGGTTCCCTCTAGTTTCTATTAATCAAAAAGTAAATAGTCACTATTTTTCATGAAGGATTGGTCCATGTAGTTTAACTAATTAAGGTTCGTGATGGGCTATATGTATGAATTTGTATTGTTCCTTTATGTTTTAGCTTTGGGAGAAATTTGTAGCCTTGTAGGACAACTTGGGTTCAATCACATCTTCAGAAGTACAAAAATGATCATCTGTTTTTGCTTATAGTCTAACTGATCAGTCTTTGATACAGGGAATGGTTCAAGGATGTCTTTCGGGAATTAGTTCCTTAGCCAACATCATTTCTTCCTTGATTTTCAGTCCACTGACAGGTATATGACGAGCATAATCTAAGGGAACTTAATTTGTTTTAGAAAAAGGGGTTTACTAATCTCATGTTACATGAGATAGTACGTACTCTCATGTGGGTGACACAAATATGTGGGGTCCACAATTTAAAAAGAAAAGAAAAAATTGGCACGAAATTTTATAGGTGTAATGAAAAGGAAAAAAAGTAAAACTTGATTAAATATATTTGTCAACTTTGACTGTTACACTGTTGGATAGAATAATAAAAAGGAAAAAAAAGTAAAACTTGATTAACAACCTTACTTTTGATATGGAAGGTTGAGGAACATGTTAGATCATTTGAATTGATGATGTTTGGAATATCAGATTGGCCCTATTCCTCTTGAAGATGAAAAAGATGAGAGATTCTTTGAGCAAGATGTAAAAGCAAAAAGAGATAGACACAGAGTACAGCATGTGTGTGTGAATCATAGCATGAGGTACGACTTTATTTAGATGTTATAAAAACTAGTATAAAGAATCTAGATATGTCTGAAGGTAGTAGCATAATATAGCTTGGCTAATGGCTAATTAATGAGTCAGTATCTTAAAGCTGTGTTGAAAATAAAAGGATTGGAAACTTTTAGTTAGATTATAATGAAATTAAGGAGAGATTGACAAGGGAAAAAAAAACACCAAAAAAGCTGCATAATTTGGAATTTAACCGTAGGAAAGATTTATTTGCAATTAGAGAATTAATTCATAAAAGTATTGCAATTAAATTTGATTTTAAATTACTGTAACTGGCCTAAAAATATAGGAATATCTAGGACCAACTGTTGTATGAGTAACGCTTTTTATGCAAACTATATCACAACCCCATGCATGCATACATACATACATACATACATACATACATACATACATACATATATATATATATATATATATATATTTATGAAGGCCCAATGCACTGATGTTTAACTATATCTATGTATAATTATCATTATTCATGCTGTATATTCTAGTGCGATCTAGCTATTATCTTTTCTTATTTTAGCATGTTAATCAACAATTGACAAAAATTACACATAGCCAATGATCAAAACTTAATAGCAAAAGTACGTATTTAAAATAGCAAAAGTATAATAAAAAAATTTCACGTGTAATTTCTTGTTGAATCCATGAGAACTAGGAGTAAGACTATAGGAGTATCACTCATCAACCCTCATTCATTCACATTCTGTGTTCAGGGCAACTTAATTATCTCAAAAATTCACGAGGATATATATATATATATATATATATATATATATATATATATATGTGTGTGTGTGGGTCCCACCGATTTTTTAATAATAAAAAAAAGGCTTGGTATAGGGTTTGATGAGTCTACAGGAATGATTTGACTTCTTCCCGTGTTTAAATCCCTCTCTCTATATATATTTTAGTCCACGAATAATATTTTATAATGCCATGCTCCTTAAATATAGCACCAATTGTGCAATAGTCTGTGTGCAGATATCGCACCATCAATATAGCTCCAGTAGACCAATTCTGTAAATAGTATTTGTTGTTGCTATGATATGTAGACCTTGGGATTCTTCTATCTCTAAAAAGAGGTAGATACTTTTTGCCTCCTTTATTACTTTATTTTTCATTTTTTTAAATATTCATTCAAATAAGTTATGAAGTTTAAAAAAGGAAGAATGTTTTTGAGGAATTTTGTTTTTAAATATGCTCCTTTATTACTTTTAGAGTTTGAGCTGTGCATAAGGGCTAATGGAATTTGTTCAATGCCTTGCTAATCCTACTTACATCCACTGTATGTTTTCAACTTTTAGAGTTTGAGCTTCATGAACTAATAGATGCATCTGTATACTTTTTCATTATTATGTATTTGAAAGGTTAAGAATTTTGTTTAGTTGGAAACTAGGAATAAGTTGTGAAAAAAAAAAAGATGTTGCAAGTAATTGGTATTATTTGACATAGCAGCATATTTAGGACAAGGTTAGGCATTTGGCTTCTATTTAGCGTAAAAGGTGTTTCCATATAGATGTGTTGAGGGATTTGATAGCTTGCTCCATGGTGTTTTCTTTTATCTTTGTTTTTGTTGTTTTTTGTTTTGCTTTGCTTGAGGAAGATTCCTTATCTTCCAATCTCTTTGTAATACTCTTTTCCTTAATGAAATTTCCTTTTTTATATATAAGAAGTGGTATGCTTTGTCGTTTGTGTTGTGTGATGGAGTTATTTTTTTTTTAAATATAATTCTTATATTTGTTACTCTTTTGAACAGATCTGGCTCAGAATAGATATTTTGAGGATGAGGATTCATTGGATACTTGAAGTATCTTCAATATTGGCAATCCGTGAATATATTAAATTTATCATGTAAGCATCATCTTCAAATTGTCCCATTGAAACCAGGAAAATGGATTCTGTAATACAATTCTATTATATGGCACTGAGTTATTTCAATTCAAGTTTTGACATCTTTGTTTTTGTTTTGTGCCCCGCCCCCTTATTTTAGTGAGGTTAACTTGGTTGTTTTCCCGACGTCATTAACTCATTTTCTATGAATGTTATGCTACGTATCCTCTCTATTTTCCTTTCATTTCTTTGGGTGTGAGGATAGGTTTAGGTCTTTAAGACTCAAAAATAGAGATTATAATACGGATCTTATTTCTATTTATAAGAAAAAATTAACTGCATAGAAATTCTATTTGAGGTTTGGTTTTATTGGTTTCACAAGTGAACAATATTAGCAAATTAAAAAAATAGCCACGTTTGGAAAAAAAAATTTATTGAAAAATGTATATTAGCCACGGTTCAGATGTGCCTAAATAAGGATGTCAAAATTTCTTTTATAGGAATTAGCTACGGTCATTCATATGGCTAAATAACTGTAAATGTGGCTAAACATCAAAATTTATTTTACAGTTTTGTATGTCATTTCACGTCGGTTCCCATTGATATAACGTCGATTTTGTTTTAGCGACGGTTATTCCGTCGGTTTATTAAAACCGACCTGAAATTATTTAACGTACCCAAATTTAACGTCAGTTCTAAAAATGCCATAGATTTATTTTGCGGCGGTTTTAACCGCCGCTAATTCCAAAATAAACCGACGCAAAATCCCTGTTTTCCTGTAGTGTATGAAATTAAATTAAAAATATTTAAAATTGGGAAAACTCATGCCCCTTGGATTATTCTATTATTTTAATTACCCCTTAATATTCATTGTTGGGAGCTAACTTAGTGATTAATCAAATGACCAGGTAGGTTATTACTCACAGCATAAGCCACGACAAAAGTTACACGGAATCATTGCCTCAATTTTGGTTCTTATCACGTATGAAGAATCCTTACATTAGGGGAGGTTTACTCCTTTTGTAATCAATCAAAATGAAACTTTTCAAACCTTGATGTTATGGGTCCTTACATGTTATTTGGGCATCATTATTTTATTTTTTTCTACTCGAGAAAGCAATCCAATATAATAATCTATTTAGAAGCAATTATAATATGTGATGCCATTGAATATGACGTCACCTTAATGTTTAGTAAATGATATTAAACTCAAACCAGTATTGACTTTATGGAGGTAATGAATTAATAAGATGTTGATTTAACTGATCAGTCAGTGGTTTAACGGGTTAATCTGAATTTATATTAATTTATTTAGTAAATATATTAATAGATATGCTTTACCAAATAAATTACTCAAGACTAGTGGTAAGTGATTCGTTATTCTTCCTTCAAATATCGGTTCAAATCCCAACAACTATACAATTTTCGATATTTTACATATTTTTTCAAAAAATGATTAATACTGGTTGAACTACATTGAACTGATTTAGTGCTGATTCAATTGCCCAAGCATTTTACTGTCTGAATCGGTCCAGTTCGCAGTTCAACCGGTTGGATTGGTAGAGTCATTTTAATAACAATTCAAATAAAGAAATTTCCATGAAGAGGCTCATGATTCCTTTTTGGTGGCATTATAATTTATAAGTAAATAGTGAAGCAAGCAAGAGGCCACACAGAGTATACAAATTTCCAGTGTTTAAAAACCCGGCCCGACCATCAACCCGGCCGAGGTCAGGGGTTATGGGTTCAACCGGGGATCACGGGGTCACTATGTTGACCCAGCTTTATATATTAATATATATATATATATATATATATATATATATATATATATCCAATATGGAAATATTAAAAAACAAACCACCAATCATCAAAGATTCAAAATATACTTAACATAATTCACCAATTGAAACCACGAGTCAATATTACACAAGCTAATTAAAGTATCAAGATACCAAAGTACAAAACTCATATTCTAATGGTGTCACTACGCGGACTCGGTTCTGCCTCTTTTGAGAAGGTCCCTGACAAAGGAAAATTTAAAGGAAGTAAGAATGAGTTTTTATTTTCCATCGACGACCGTAAAGATTTCATTTGAATTAGTGAAATTCTTACCTCTTCTAGCAGATTCTCGGCAGCAAGTGAAGATTGAAGACGCCTAGGTCGCTGGGAGAGAAGAGAACAATTAGATTTAGGTTTACAAGCATTTTTATTTTATTTTTTTAATAAAACAATGTTGTCTCATGGAATTTTTTTTTAAAAAAAAAACATGCAGTGACCCCCTTTCACCCCTCTGACCCGGGAGTCACTAAAACCCGGCCGAGTTTTGGGGGTCGGAGGGTTCGATGTGCATATAGGGTCCAACTTGTGACCCTAACCCTCATAAGGGGGGTCAGGGTTGACCCAGGTTAACCCGGGGGGCGGGGTGAGGTTTTAAAACACTACTAAAAACACAAATTGGTCCTCCAAAGATACATGAGACATCAAGTTGGTCCTCTAAATATATTAGATATTAACTCGGTCCTTGAATGTTTAAAATGGACATCAATTTACTCCCTCAATATATCATTGGACATTAATTTAGTCCCTATATTGATGCATATTTTACACTATGGAGGACTAACTTTGATGTCCTATGCATCTTTGGTGGCCTATTTTGAGTATTTATTATATTTTATGTCACATCAAATTCAATTAAAATTGTCCCTTGTGAAGGCCTATCCTAGAACAACTTCATTTAGGGGAGGGAACGGGGACAGGATAAAACAACAGCCTTGAAAACTACTTCCAGCAGTAGTTTCCATCTTGACTTTAAGGATTTCTTTGGAGCACCTGATAAAGAAGATAGGATAAGATAACTTATCATATCCTATTTTTATCTCTTGTTTGGTGGGTTACTAGGATATGATTAGCTTATCCTATTGTCTCATTTTATCCTATACAATACATGATTTCTTATCCTATGGGGGGAGCTAGCTTAGGATTCAACAGGATAGGATACCAATATTGGATACCCAATATATCCCCATGCTACCTAATATATTTGTATTTATTGCATTATATTTTGTTTTATCTTTCTCCTTTCTTCTTCTACATAATCTTATCAGATTGCTAATCAGGTGCTCCTCAAACACATGACATGATATAGGCTAATCAGCCCCATATCATATCCTACCTTTATCAGCCCCATATCATATCCTACCCTTATCCTATCCTGTCCACTAAACGAGCCCTAAGAAATTATATATGTTTGACTCACTAAACTATCCTATCTCGGTGTTGACGAGCACGAACAATACAGCTTAAATTGAAAACATCCTATATATGTTTACAAATTAGCCTTATCAATTTTATAATGAAAGTCAAAATGAAAAAGGGTTATCATGACAATATGGAAAGTCCAAACAAGAACTATATTTGTACTCAAAACAGTGAGGCCCTAAACATTACCTTTTTAGTTCCACCTTCCTCTTGGGACATGGTTTCATATCCTCCATTCATAAACTGCTTCTTTGATGTTTTTCTTTTCTTTGAGATAGGCTTCCCATCCGACTTAGATTCCACATAAACTACATCTTCTGTTGCCGCTCTTTTTTCAGCTTGCACTGCTGCCCTTCTATTGGCTTCCAATGCAGCTTGTTTTCCTTTATCTGCTCTAAGTTTGGCCTGCACCCACAAAATTGAAAAATAATGAATAAAATAGTATTTGCGCTAAAGCTTCTATAAAGGAAATTATGTACTAAAACAAAATTGGGACACATGAATATCTGCGAAAATATTACCAACAAGTTATAGGCTAGTAGCAGGTCAAGCAAGGTACAATCCAAACCAATGCAACAATAAATTTATTTGTGGCATTTTAGGACTCTCAAAACATCGTTGTAACAAAAAATAATTAAATAAAAAGAAAGAGATGGTAAACCAATAGACTTCATATAAAAAAGGTGCATTTGCAATAAAATTATGGTACCTCTGCTTCAGCTTTAGCCTTTTCTTGCTGCTGATTTTCCTCTTGCAAAGCAGCTATTCTCTTGGCCTCTTCAGAAGCTGCATCACTTCTTATTTTCCTTTCTTCTATTTGTGATTTGAGTTCACGTTCACGTCGAACAACTGTCAAGTGATTATTAAGTGCTTCCATACTACAAAAATTGGGAGATAAACATCAATTTCATCATTTTCAACTAGTTCAAACATAGCAACTATCTAACTAGAGAATAAAAGAAAAAAAAGAAAAATATTTTAGGGGTGGGGGACAAGTAGAAAGCATACTATGCGTGTCAAATTTAGTTATGAAAACGAGAAATAGCATCAATATAAAAGCACAATTGTAACAGCCCGTTGTACACCGGTATTGTTAACATTGATTATGATATTAAGCGCAGTTACAATCACAGTGATTGGGTTAATTAAATTACGGGCAAATTTTTCTTTTGTCATATTCCTTTTCTTACATCAATACTTTTTCCGTAATCAATTAAAACAACACTATAATTGTAAATGCAATTCGCGGAATCATACATTTCACTAACATCATTAATCATTCTTTTTATTCAATTCATTTGAACTCACCATCTTACTCTCACATTTTACCAAGTTGTAGTCCTTTACGTTATCTACGCGTGGTTTCAAACCACGTACCATTTGGAGTTCTACCCATCAAGTTAAGCCCCTTTCTTTTAGTCTAGAAAAACCTGAATTTTCAAAATTTACACTGTGGTAATCGATTACCAGTGGGTGGTAATCGATTACCACCTGTCAAAGATGAGGCAGTAGCCAAATTTTGACCTCCTCTGTTCTGGTAATCGATTACCAACTTTGGGTAATCGATTACCTCACATAGTAATCGATTACCAAAGCTCAGTAATCGATTACCAGTGAAGACAGTAGCCAGTTTTCGTCCCCTGTTGCATGGTAATCGATTACCATGCTTGGGTAATCGATTACTATGCAGTAAAAATGACAGATTACAGCATTTTAAGCCCCAAAAGGGTTGTGTAATCCATCCCTAACCCCTTGGTACTCCACACAACACTTAAACACATCCTAATGTAGGCTCTAGGCCCTTCCCTCATGCAATTTCCTTAAAACATACATCATTTACAAAGTCCTCAAGTAATGGCCATTTACATACAAATATGGACCATTTTTTTTTACAACATAAACATCAAGGCTTCCAAGGCAATGAATGTGGCAATGGACAAGTCCCATGCTCACTCAAAATATACAATTATCCATGTCATGAATAAGAAGCAATAAACAAGACTTAGTATACAATCATGAACACTACCAAAAGCATGGAAATAACATCATGCAATATGTTCATGACCTAAGTCTCAATATACTAATGTCATTGCATGTGCAATCCATAATCCTCCTCCAAAATGTCATGCAATTCCAATGCACCGCATGCCAATCCCATGTCCACTATACGGGCTTCTTGCCCGAAGCTCCTCCCGGCTCATAGTGACCTGAAATGTGGTCCCCCAAACACGGGGTGAGATATACGGATATATCTCAGTAAACCAATGGAGCTAGAGGCTCTCTCCACTCCATGGCTCACTAAAATGTATAAATATGACATCATGTAATATGCAAGCAATACAATATCACCAACCAACTGGAGACAACCCAAGAACATCCACGCATGGATTCATGTTCAAGGACTCCATCATATAACTCCCGAGACAATCCTGGCGCCTCTCCCATGGTTGAGAAGACTCCATGGCAATACCCAACCGGAACTCCTCATGAGCCCTATCCGGCGGATGTCCCACGTTTGGATCATCCTGGTGCCGCTCCCAGAGTCGACCCCACGGCAAAACCCGACTGGCATTCTCACAAGGATGAACCCAGCGGATGTCCAAACTCCACACGTCAACTGGCCAGTGACCAAACAATTTTCACAAAAATCCAAGCAATATGCATACAAGCACACAATCACACCATGTCATAACCACATAATCCAACCACTACCTTCCACTAGGTGTGGTGGAGCACACTAGGGATTAAACCCAAGTTCCAAGGGTTTACCTCAATACGAGCAAATCCGTTCCAAACGTATGCTCCAATTCAACTTTTCACAACCACGTCCGTGTGAGGCACCCTACAACAATCATCAATTCCAAATTACACCAAAACTCATTTTTCATGAAAATTCCTCAAATTTTCCTAAGTTAAAAACCTAACTTTTTCACCAAAAATTATCATAGCATTTCTAGCTTACAAGCATGATTCTAAGGCCTTTTCATCTAATAGCATTTTTCCATTTGGGCTCTCTATCATCACACATCTAAAATCAAAGGTTTAGAGCATAAATTCCTAGATCTATGAATTCAACCATAAAAATACCACAAATATACTCACAATCAAGTGTATGCTCACCACCAAGGTTCCACTAAGCCAAAGGAAGACCAAAACTCCAACAAAGCTCCAAGAACACAATGGGTCGGATCTGTTTTTGGTCCAAAAACGCAGCAAAGAGGTGGATTCACGGCTTGTAAGTGTTACCAATGGATCTAGAAGGTTGGTTACAATAAATTTCAACACCAGAATCAAGCGATTTGGTGAAGAATAGAGAAAATTGTGAGAAGAAGAGAGAAATGGTGTTTTGGTTCCTTTTGCAGGGGGGCGCGCGAAGAAGAAGAGAAAAAGGAAGGAAAGAGAAGGAGAAAAGGGTGGGAGGCTAAGTGACTTCGGTCACACGGGTCCCACACGCGATCTAACTTTAACCCCGATAAAATTTCCGATAACAAATCCTTAATCTAAATATTTTTCCAGTCCATAACATATTTTTATTTCTCCAAACTATTGATAAAAATTTCACACCTATTGGTACACTCACACCACAGTATTTAACACTTAAAAATCACTATTCATCAATTTTTCCCAAATTTGCCTATTCACTCAATTTTCCGCCCTGATTCCATTTCCAATATTATTTTTGTAATATGAAATCTCTAACTCAGTATTTTTGCCTCAGAATACACGGCTGGTCAATTACCATTTTGCCCTTTTTGCCCATTTTGGCCATAATCCTTGGATTTTCACTAATCCACCAATTTTCATTTCTCATTATAATATAAAATTTCACATTTAATTATATGAGGTGTTATATTCACCCCACCTTTTAGAAATTTTGTCCGCAAAATTAAATCATACCTGCTCGCTAACTCAGGATACAGCCGGAGAATCTCGTCCTCCCGCTCCCAAGTAGCCTCCTCAGGTGTGCGGCCTTCCCACTGAATCTTCAGCATGGGAATAACTTTACTTCTCAATCGCTTTTCACTGCGATCCAATACTGCAATAGGACCAATGGGAGTCTTCAAGTTCTCCCTGATTTCAATATTATCCGGTATCACCACATGTGATTCGTCCGGAACATAACGTCGCAACTGCGACACATGAAAGACATCATGTAAATTAGACAACTGAGGGGGTAAGGCAAGCTGATAGGCCACCAATCCTACTCTTTTCATAATTTGATACGGCCCAATGAATCGTGGACTCAGCTTCCTCACACCCAACGCACGGCCAACACCTGTGACCGGAGATAACCGTACAAAAACATGGTCACCTTCCTCAAATTCCAGCGGTCTATGCTTATTGTCATAGTAACTTTTCTGCCGATTCTGTGCCTGTTTCAATTTTTCTCTAATCATTTCAATTTGCACTGTTGTTTCCTGCACAAAATCCGGACCAAATCTTTCTTTATCGCCTACCTCAGTCCAACACGTAGGCGTACGACACCTCCTGCCATACAAAACCTCATATGGTGCCATACCCAGACTGGAATGAAAACTGTTATTATAAGAAAATTCCACCAATGGTAAGTACCTATCCCAGGCATTACCCTGTTCCAGTGTGCAAGCTCTCAGCATATCCTCAAGTGTCTGTATGGTCCTCTCAGTCTGACCATCAGTCTGCGGGTGATAAGCAGTGCTCAGTCGAAGCTGAGTGCCAAAAGCCTGCTGCAAAGCTCCCCAAAATCGTGAAGTAAACCTCATATGCTCCGTACTACAAAAATTGGGAGATAAACATCAATTTCTTCATTTTCAACTAGTTCAAACATAACAACTATCTAACTAGAGAATAAAAGAAAAAAAGAAAAATATTTTAGGGGTGGGGACAAGTAGAAAGCATACTATGCGTGTCAAATTTAGTTATGAAAACGAGAAATAGCATCAATATAAAAGCACAATCAAGTTTAATATTCATAAAAATGTATTTCTTCAAATAAAATCAAATTCCCCAGCTTTAAATTAGTGTGCATCCTGACGGTTTGTCTTCCTCCTTTAAATTTTTTTAACATGTATCCTTTGAACGGTATTTTTGTAAAAAATATCATACCCCAACCCAAACAAATGGGAAAAAATAATAATATTAATACTTAATGGATATACACAAATGGCATGACACATTAACAAAATCATTTCATGCAAATAATCCATAGTTTAATGCTCTCATAAAACACATTGACAACATGAATATAATACTAGAGCAGCCTGCGTTGTCCATAACAATCATTAGTCATTGCTTATATTAAAGTCAGACAAGACAGATATGTAGGAGAAGGAAAGAATCATATTGCCTTGAAAAGTAAAAAAAAAAAAAGGTGAGGGGGGAATGTGGCATCTTACATCCATAGCCGATATTCAGTGTCAAACTTGTTATCTAATTCCTGCCTTGTTTCTTTATATTTCTCAACTTGAAGTATGGCAAAATTATAATTATGACTTTCAATCACAAGAGATGTCTCCAATGCTGAGATCTTATTCCTAATTTCATCTTGTAAATCCAGAAGATCAGAAACAAGTCTACTATACAGTCGAAAACAAAACATGATTATGTTTTGCAATTTGATATTCATTACATGGTGATCAAGAATGACAAGTTACTCAAATAGTAACTAACAAGTATAACAGGTAACAGTGCATTGATATCAACATGATCACTCACCTTAACCCTGACCTGATCTTTATGGGTCAACTCAAACAAGGCAGCTTCTACCTCTCCCACTTCATCCATCAAGTAGGGTTGCATTTCAAAACCAGAGTCAACCTCAGAATCATCGTTGTCACTGAAACATCCAAGGAAGTGCAAATATTATTCTCAAAACACCCAATGGAGAAAAAATCAAGTTAATCAACAAACAATATGAAGTTAGGGTTCAAAATTGACATTTTTATTATTCATAAAATATGTGAATAAAGCTAGGGTTTAAGAAATAGACACCTCAGATAAAGTTCATCACAAGTGAAACGTTTGCCAGCTACAACTAAAGTTTTGTCATCATTGTCGTTATCATCCTCCTCCTCATTATCTGTGTCCTCCATCTCATACTCATAGGCATGTAGTATGAAGGGTCCAGCTTTCACAACTTCATAATTGGATATTTTTTTTATCGAAATGACAGGGTCTGATAGTAGCGAGTTTGATCTCCAAAGCATCAAGCTCCGAAACAAGAGCATCAAAGCTCCTATCAAGTTCAGGGTCAACAGCAATGCCATCAACCTTTTGCGAAAAAGGAAAACAACAAGAAAAAAGTTTACTATTGATAGTGAAAATCATGTCTCTTGAAACGAATTAAAACCAGACAATTGATGGTGAAAATTTAAAAAAGAAAACAAAGAAGAAAAAAAAACTTGCATCGTTCGTTAATTGAAACGGTCACTTGATGGTGAAAATTTAAAAAAGAAAACAGAAAGGAAGAAAAAAAACTTACATCATTCATTAATTTAAACGGTCTAATGCCGAAGTAGTAACCAATTGGCTAAACAGAAGAAGAACAAATACAAGGATTGTGAGAAAACACTATTTGTGTTTTCCTAATTTTCTTTAACCAAAAACAACTGAATAACAATAGGGTTCTCCAAGCCTTAAATAGGCAAAATAAACTAACAAAAATAAATAAATAACTGTAATCATGCGCAACCAAAGGAGATAACGCACAATCAACGCATAATCTAAAATAATAAAAGGAAATAACTAGTAGTTATTAATAATCCCTAGGTAAAGAAATAAATTATGGATAAGTCCAATCCAAGCAACTCAGCTTATGGATAAGCCCAATCCAAGCAAGTCAGCTTGGGTGCATCACGGTCACTTGATGGTTAAAATTTTAAAAAGGAAAAAAACTTACATCGTTCGTTAATTGAAACTGTCACTTGGTGGGGAAAATTTTTTAATAAAAAAGAAAGAAAGGAAAAAAAATCTTACATCGTTCTTTAATTGAAACGGTCACTTGATGGTTAAAATTTAAAAAAGAAAAAAGAAAGAATAAAAAACTTACATCGTTCGTTAATTGAAACTGTCACTTGATGGTGAAAATTTAAAAAAGAAAAAAAGAAAGGGAAAAAAAACCTTACATCGTTCATTAATTGAAACGGTCACTTGATATGAAAATTTTAAAAAAAAAAGAAAGAAAAAGAAAAAAAACTTACATCGTTCGTTAACTGAAATGGTCACTTGATGGTGAAAATTTAAAAAAGAACGAAAGAAAGAAAGAAAAAAAAACGTACATCGTTCGTTAATTGAAACGTTTACTCGATGGTTAAAATTTTAAAAAGAAAAAAAAATTAAATCGTTCATTAATTGAAACTGTCACTTGATAGTGAAAATTTAAAAAAGAAAAAAGAAAGAAATGAAAAAAAAATTTACATCGTTCGTTAATTGAGACGGTCACTTGATGATGAAAATTTAAAGAAGAAAAAAGAAAGAAAAAAAAATTTACATCGTTCATTAATTGAAACGGTTACACTTTCAAAAAAACAAACGGTTACTTGATGGTGAAAATTAAAAAAAAAAGAATAAGAAAAAAAACTTACATCGTTCTTTAATTGAAATGGTCACCGGGTTCCCTCCTAGGATACGTTGTAGGCTGTATTGTCGTAACGCAAGATCTGTCGGGGGTTTCGGGAGCTTTTATGTGCTCCCGGCGCACCACTAATATAGTGGTCGGGGAGAAGAGAGAGATAGAGAGAGTGTGAGGAGAGAGGAGTGAGAGGAGAGAGAGGGCGAGGAGAGAGGGTGAGAGCACTGGAAATTTTTCGATTTCAGGAGTGTCCGTGTAATGCCGTTATGAAAAAATTTTGGAGCGTTTTCTCTAAGCGGGAGATATATATAGATTCACTGCTGAAGATATATGTAGATTCTCATAAGGTTATGTAGATTATATCTAGTATTTGGCGGTGAGATTTTAATCAACTGTTTTTCTGGACAAAAAAATTTAAGGTATTCAATTATGATTTTAAATGAGGGATAGGATATTGTAACAACCAAATAATGTTACTACCAATGTTACTATAATATCTTAACCGTTGATTTCCGCCATCAACGGTTATCAATTTTCAAATCTAACTCATTAATTAATTATTAATTCGCAATAAATGATAACCGTTAATTGGCGGAAATCAACGGTTAAGATATGGTAGTAACATTATTTGGTTGTTACAATATCCTATCCCTTTAAATGATTGTAAAAAAGTCACATCATATTCTATTAAGATTTTAAAATATTATTTTATAGTACGTCGAAATCCGATGGTATTGCTTCGTGATTTTAAATAAAAGAAAAATAATCTTGTGGTATTCAAAAAATTGGATTTTAATGGATTTTCTATTAGTGTGGATTTTGTAAGATTTTTTTTTTGGTAAATAACTTTTTAAGACTTTTGAGTAAAAATATAAATAGCATATCTCTATCACAATCTCATCATAATCGCTGATTTCTTAAGATTTCTCTATTGCAGTGCCTCATAATCTACCCTAGTCTTTTCATTTTCTTTTTTAGGTAAACACCCTTAGCGTTTTCTCAAACCATGCAAATGAAATGTTGATTGGAATAAAAAATTTGTGGATTTTTTTTATAAAAGTTGATACTTTATACATTAGTTGATGAATTATTTTTTTGATTGAACTGGAACCTTAGTACTTTTATTCTACACGTCAAGGTCTTTCTTTTCATATATGATATATATGCTTTTGTGGAATATTGAAAGAGATTTTGTATTCTCAAATTTTGAATTTTAGGGTTCATAAATTTTTTTTGTCTAAAACGTCATTTTAATTTTTGTGTTTCTTATCATCACCCTTTGAAATTTGAATAGATATACACTTTTGTCCCGGCACACAAAAATCAAAACAACTTCTTTTTGATGATATTTTATATTGAAAAAAGGTTTTCACCAAAATAAAATAGAAAAAAAGAAAAGAAAAGGCTAATTTGGCTAATCAAAATGAATATTTTCTCATGTTTCTTCTTTTGAAACAATTTCATAAGAATTTATTTTAATGTTGATGCAAACAATCTTCGATTTCTAAAAAGGGGTTTGATGTTTGTCATTTTGAATGACATAAGTTATGTCATTTTAGGAGAGATGGACACAAGAAATGGAAATCGTGGGAGAGAGAAAGTGGTGGTTTTTTTTTAATTTAAATTTTAAATAAAAAAATTTATTTTGTGTCTATCTCTCTCCTAAAATGACACAACGTTATGTCATTTAAAATGACAAACACTTTTCCCTTCTAAAAAGACCCAAAAATGGTGAATAGGTTATTTTGTGTCTATCTTCAATTGTCGTTTTAGCACAACCAAACATTTCTTTATTCTTTTTATTTGTTATAATTTTGAATATTTATTTAAAATTCATATAATTTTTTTAAATATTATAAATTCATATTATTCTTTCAAATCTTATAAATTTCATTAAAATTCAATATTATAAAATCTTGATTGTATGAAAAATCTCATAAAAAAGTCTTTACTATATTATTTTTAGGATTTTTTCTATCTTGATCTACATTTTGCAGGTGTCACTAACCATCTTTGAGTTTTATGCGAGGTAGACTTGATCCTGAAGATCTTGTGTTTGATCCTGAAATCACAAGGGTTGAGAGGAAGCTAAGAAGGGTTGCCAAGCATATAATTTGGGAAGGTCCGATTAGTGAACTTGTTCAACCAATACAAGAGATGGCGAATCACAATAACGCCGGAGGAGGTCCCAACAATCAACCTCCTGCAGCGGAGTTGATGAAGTCAATTCTGGCTCCAATGTTCACAAGGCCGAACTCTAGTGTTGTCCGGCCACAGATACAAGCCAACAATTTTGACTTCAACCTGTCTCTAATCAACTTGGTGGAAAAGACTCCTGTCGGTGGCGAGGATTACGAAGATCCTCACGATTTCATGGATAGATTTCTGAGAATCCGTGACACCACCAAGCACAATGAGTTGTCCGATGATGCAATCCGACTTCGATTGCTTCCTTTTGCTTTGATAGGGAAAACTCTCAGATGGTTAGACCGACAACCTCCCAACAGTATCAGAACAAGGGATGAGTTGGCAGCTAAGTTCTTTGCTGAGCATTTCTCTCAGGAAAAGTACAATAAGCTGGTGAATGAAATCATCAACTTCATTCAGCAGCCGGGAGAGACTCTCTGTGCAGCTTGGACAAGATTCCAAGAGTTGATTAGAAAGTGCCCTCAATATGACTTTTCAGATGAGAAGAAGGTCAGAGTCTTTTACAATGGGATGACACCAGATACTAGGATGATTGTCAATGGTGCAGCTGGTGGAACCGTAGGAAGAAAGACTGCAGCTGAAACCCTGGAGCTGATTGATTATATGGCACGAGATGAAAATGCCTCAACAGAATTTCATTTGACTAAGTCAGCTCAATTAAAGAAGGGAATTTTACAAGTAGGGAATCAGGATGCATTATTAGCTGAGCAGAAAGTGATTTCACAACAGCTAGCAAGTATGAATGCTAAGTTAGATAAGATGTGAATTTCCACAACTCAAGTTAATTCAATTAACTGTGAGTACTACAAGGAAGAGCATGAATCCAATGAGTGTCCAACACTCATGGGAGCTGAACCATTCCAAGTTAATGGAGTGTGGTATGATCCAAGGCCACCACAAAACACTCAAGTCTATCAGAGGAACCAGAATAGTAGCCAAGGAAATAATTTTCAAAGGAGAAATCAAGGGGGAGGCTTGGATTATAAATCCAATAATTTCCTGCAACCTCCTCCTCTTCCACATAAGGAGCCATCTGATCTAGAGAAAGCGATGTTGCAGCTTTCTAAGACCACAAATGATCACATGGAAAGTACCAATGCTTTCATGAAGGAGACCAGAGCCTATCACAAGAATCAAGATGCCTTCATTCGGAATTTGGAGACTCAGATAGGGCAGCTATCCAGGCAGTTAGCTGAAAGAACTCCAGGGCAGTTTCCTGGAGATACTATTGTGAATCCTAAAGAAGAATGCAAGTCCATTGTAACTAGGAGTGGAATTGTGATCACTCCTCAAGACAAACCCAAAATGGTTCAGCCAAAGAAAGTTGATGAACCATTGATTGAACCAGAAAGTGAGAAAGAAGCAGAAGAACCTGCTACTGAGCAAGAAGAACCTGCAAGGTAAGACAAAGAAGAGGCAAAGGAGAAAGCTGTTGAAGCTCCAAAACAACCGATGGATTTTTTTTTGTTTTGAGAAACCTCCTTATCCCATGAAGCTCAAGCAACATGCACAAAAGCAACAATATGCCAGGTTTTTCGAAATATTTAAAAAGTTGCATATTAACATTCCTTTTGGTGAGGCTTTAGCAAGTATGCCTAACTATGCTAAATTCATGAAAGATTTATTGTCTAGAAAGCATAAGTTGCAGGATTGCGAGATGGTAGCACTGACTGAAGAGTGTAGTGCCATTATAACAAAGAAGTTTCCACCAAAGCTTTGAGATCCTGGGAGTTTCAACATCCCAATTGCGATAGGCAACACCAATGTTGGCCGGGCACTTTGTGATCTTGGAGCAAGCATCAATTTGATGCCATTATCGATGTGTAAGTCGTTGGGGATTACTGAATTGAAGCCAACTATGGTCTCTCTACAACTTGCTGATCGTTCAATGAGGAGACCTAGTGGAATCATAGAAGATGTTCTTGTTAAAGTTGACAAGTTCATCTTCCCTACTGATTTCATTGTGTTAGAAATAGAGGAGGAAAGTGAAATACCTCTTCTGTTGGACCATTCTTGGCCACAGCTCGAGCTATGATTGATGTAGAACAAGGAAAGCTCGAGTTGAGGATGAATGAAGAGAAAATCACCATCAATGTTTTCGATGCTATGAAAACTTCATCTGATGAGAGTGATTGTTTCAGACTGGATGTGTTTGAAGAGGTGGTTTTGGAGGAGAGAAGTGAGCTTCAAGAGCTTGAAGAGGAGTTGAAGGCTCAAGATGAAGCTACTCCACAAGAAGAGCTAGAAGTTATTTTGAGTGCTAGAAAAGAAGGAAAATGATCTAATTATAGTAGTACCAAAAACAAAATTGAAGGAGTTACCTGAAACTCTGACATATGCCTTCTTTGGAGACGAAAAGCAATACCCGGTAATCATCAATAAAGATTTGTCTAAAGTTGAGAAAGCGAGCAAGAAGGAACTCCATCGGCGGTATGAAGAAAGCAAGCCAAAGGTTAAGATGGAAAAGCACAAGAGTAAGGAAAAACTTGTGAAAACCAAGTTTAAAATTCCTGAGAAACTTCCTTCTCACCTACATACATATGATCCTGGAAAGACACAACATTGGATCAAGAAGACTGGTTCATCATTGGTTGCATGCTTCCGACCAGCATGAATCTTGAACGATTCCCATCAGGCTCGTGACGTTAGACAAGCACTCATTGAAAGTAAACTGGCCTTTGAAGGCCGATGCATGTAAGGTGTAAAATAAAAATTTTACTGCGGAACATACATGCACACATAGGTTCATGCTTTAAGACAGCATGATGTTACCTTATTTTTGGCCTGATCAGTCAGGGAGATCAGATGTCAGGCTTGAAGGGTTCAAACCCTCTAATGGTGATCCACACCACCGTTCGTCAATGATGCAAGAACCCTTTCTTGAAAGCCACCAGATGAACACCACAGTGAGGCTTGCTCTGCGCACAAGTGGTGAAGGTGGATGCTAGGTATTCTGTTTGGAAATGTGTAGTGAACTACCCTATAGAATGGTGCATAGATGGAGGAGAGTTGGCTAGGTTTTCTTGACCAAAACCCTAAGGTGAGGAGGCTGTATATATGCGCACACCTTGATGAGAGGAAGAGGAAATTTAATTCATTCAAAATGAAAACCAACTTTCAAAAACCTTTGAAGTTTGCGCATGGAACAGGGAGGATAAGGTGGAGCTGTTGCAAAACCAATTTTGCCAACAACCTCCAATCTTATCCACATGAAATTAAGTTCAAAATAATTTAAACTTAAATTCATAAACTATCATATAGTATACTTTTCATGCGCATAATTCAGCCCTAGAAGGGGTCCAAATATATTGAGTAGTTGCATTCAAAATTTGAATCAACTCACCCACTGATTCCCTCAACCACCAAATCTGAATGGAGCTTTGTTTTAAGTGATAAGATGACATCCTTATCACTTAAACTTGCGCACCAAACAGCCCAAGGAAGTGCTCCAAAGATGCTTCTTGATCCAAGGAATATGCTCCAATAAGATCCTGTCTTATCCTTTTGTTATGAAACAACTTTTCAAAGCCAATTCAAATTCGAATTCAAACACTTGAGTTCAAATGTTCAAACATTCAAATTCAAAATTCAAAATTCAAAATTTCAAATTTCAAATTCAAAATTCGAATTTCAAAATTCAAATTCAAATTTCAAAATTCCAATTTCAAATTTCAAATTTCAAATTCAAAATTCGAATTTCGAAATTCAAATTCCAAATTCAAATTTCAAAATTCAAATTTCAAATTCAAAATTCAAAATTCAAATATTTGATTATTAATTTAACTAATTAAATTAATTAGTAATGGCTTGAACTATCCAAGCCCATTACTAAGCTCCATGCACCACCCACCCATTTAGGTGGGCTTCCAAACAGCTTCTTGGGCTAACAACCATTATTAGGCCCAATACCTTTAAAGCTAGTCCATCATGACTACAAGGTGTTAGTGTGTGACCCATTAGGTCCAACTTAGCTTCTGACATAATTGGGCTTGGGCCCAACAAGCCCACAACCCAATTAATGACAACACAGAGCACTAGCAATGCTTTGTTGCCCCAGAACTAGTCAGATTAATGACTTGATCATCCTATTGCACATATTTGGTTACCGTATGTATTTCCCTTCGTCTCGGTCATCTTCCCATTAACCTAGGGTAAGGAAATGTATCAACCCCTGCAGTTTAGGGTAAGCTTTATTCGAAATAGGGAATCTTCAATTTACTGACTCTAAAGGCAGATCATCTCATGATCTCTTTTACTATGCATAGATTCCCGAGTCCCTGTAAATTTCATCCCGATTTCTCCGGTTTACAGATAACCTAATCTCTCACAGAGATTTGACGAATTCCTTCAGCTTATTACCCTAGCCCTGTGCCCTTTAAGGACACGCCCAACAGTATACCTATGAGTCTCCATGTTTCAGGCAGACGAGGCATACAATCAAAACATGCCTTCAACAACACAGTCTAGGTAATAACTTCTGGTCTAAGGAAAGACATACCCAAACATAAAGAGATTACTCTAACGACACTATCTGTGAGATTTCCTCATAGAGTCTCTTTTGGGTCTGCTCAGTGCGAGCTATACTCTTATAGGTCCACCCACGACTTTAGCTAAGATATCTCCATATCTGCAGCTCATGAGGTCTTTACCTTGTATCCATATACAAGTAGATAAGTCGTATTAGTCTTTACTCGAGATCACTGATCCCTAAACTCAGTGTCTCTAAACTAGGAACATATAATTAGGAATAGACATGCAATATCCTTGAATCCTCATGATCGTGATCCAATCACAGATACTCAAGAGATATCTGTTCTATTCCAAGGGGTTTATCCAATTCGTTCATATAATATTAACAGTAATATCGAGACACAATATGAAACTGAATAAATAGTGCTTTATTTATTTGCGACAAACAAAGTTCTACATCTAGTGTCCTTTATTTAATCAAAAGATTGTCTCTAGGACACCATATGCTAACAAGCTCCCACTTGGCCTAGAGCCAATCAGACCTACGTCGTATGCCCAAAGCCTCATAATGACTATCATGTTTTCTCTGAGAAACAGCCTTTGTCAGAGAATCGGCCAGGTTATCGTCTGTGGAACATAATCCATTTTTACATCATTCCTATCAATGATTTCTCTAATCAAATGATATCTGCGGAGCACGTGTTTAGATCTTTGATGAGACCTAGGTTCCTTTGACTGCGCAATGGCTCCTGTGTTGTCGCAAAGCAACTGTATGGGCTCATCCACGCTTGGAACCACCCTTAGTTCATTTATAAACTTCTTGATCCACACTGCCTCCTTAGCTGCTTCTGAAGCAGCTATGTATTCAGCCTCTGTCGTTGAATCTGCTGTTGTCTCCTGCTTGGAACTTTTCCAAGACACTGCCCCACCATTTAAGGTGAATACGAATCCTGACTGTGACTTGCAGTCATCTTTGTCACTCTGAAAGCTGGCATCAGTGAACCCTTTCACTGTTAACTCATTAACCCCACCATAGACCAGAAACGCATCCTTAGTTCTTCTTAAGTATTTAAGGATGGTTTTGACTACCGTCCAGTGACCCTCTCCAGGGTCTGACTGGTATCTTCTCGTAATGCTTAAAGCATATGAGACATCTGGTCTCGTACATATCATGGCATACATAATGGATCCAATAGCCGAAGCGTATGGAATTCCACTCATGTGATCCTTCTCAGGCTGTGACTTAGGACACATAGCCCTTGATAGGTGTACCCCATGACTGACAGGAAGAAAACCCCTTTTCGACCCTTCCATGCTAAACCTCTTTAGCATCTTGTCAACGTACGTGGATTGAGATAAACCCAGCAGCCTCTTGGATCTATCTCTATAGATCTTTATACCAAGTATAAAGGTTGCCTCTCCCAAATCCTTCATGGTAAAGTTTTCTGAAAGCCACTCTTTCGTTATTTTTAATGTGGGGATGTCATTTCCTATTAGCAATATGTCATCTACATAGAGCACTAGGAAGATGACATTACTCCCACTAACCTTTCTGTAAACACAAGATTCATCCTCGTTCTTGATAAAACCGTTTCTCTTAACGACTTCATCAAAACGTATATTCCAACTCCTTGATGCTTGCTTTAGCCCATATATTGACCTTTGTAGTTTGCATACCATATGCTCCTGATCTTTGATTTCAAAGCCTTCAGGTTGTGTCATGTACACTTCCTCCTTCAAGAACCCATTCAAGAAGGCGGTCTTGATATCCATTTGCCAAATTTCATAGTCGTGGTATGCTGCTATTGCAAGCATGATCCTAATAGATTTGATCATGGCAACGGGTGAGAAAGTTTCATCATAGTCAACTCCTTGTCTTTGACGATACCCTTTCGCCACCAACCTAGCTTTGTAGGTCTGAACGTTGCCATCTGCATCAGTCTTTCTTTTAAAGACCCATTTATTACCGATAGGAACTATTCCTTGTGGTTTAGGAACCAAGGTCCATACCTTGTTTGTAACATCCCGCATAATTAGTAGAATACCTAAGTACTATATGCTATATGTACATGTGTAGAATTCGGATGTATGGTTTATGTGTTATGTGTTATGGCTTGTGAATTGTTTGATTTTTATTCCTTGGATAAGACTAAGGTAATTAATTAAATTAAATCATAGGAGGGTGTATATGTAGGCATATGAATTTATTAAAATCATGTGAGTAATGTGAGTATGTGTTAGAAGGCATTAGTGTTTGGATGTGGGCTAGTGTGTGTGTGGACTTGTTGCTTTTGGACTTGTGTGTATGGATCCTTTTGTGTGTGTGGCCAATGGCCCAAGTATGGCTCTTGGATCAAGCTAATTCAGCCCAAGGTTGTGTCCACCCTTATCTTCCCTAAGCCTTGCCCAACTAAGGTGCCTTGTGTATCAAGTAACCCTCACATGGCAAAGGTATTTTCCCTCTCAATTTTGTGCACAAGTGAGAGTAATTAGGACCTTAGTAATCTGCCATTTTGCCTTGTTAAACCGCCACCTCACCTTGATTATGCATAACTTGAGTTAAACCTCATTGCTTGGAAGACACATGGACCTTTGAGCATGATTTTAGGCTGCATTCTTCTCCTCCTAGGCGCACATGTAGAGAGTCTTGGTGCAGATTTTTTTTATGACACAAGACTGCATAACTTGTTGACTTGGATAACCACTTACACTCTCCATCATGAGACTGCATTGTGCAGATTTTTGGCAAGCTTTTGCAGCCCATCATGAGTCAAACCTCCTCCTCCTTCCACATGCATCATAAGTGAGATTTTGGGACTGCATTTTCATCATTTTTGCGCAGAGGACAGCTCCAAAAATCAGAATCCTTGACTGCCACAAAGCTCTCTTGCTTGTGGACTTAGTGAACCTCCCTCACACCTCACCTTGTGCGCATGGGTTGGCTTTTTATGCAGAAATTTTCTGACTTAGGACAGCCCCAATTTGAGTGTTTGGACTGTCCCAAATCTGCACTCATGATGAACCTCTTTCCCCTCATCATTTGCGCACCAAGGACTGCACAAATGCAGATTTTTGGCTGCCACCAAGTTGAATTGCTTGTTGACTTAGTGAACCTTTTTCTTGTGCTCTTGATGCACCACTTCCACCTCACTTCATGCGCATAACTTGGCCAATTATGCAGAAAATTTCTCTGACTTGGGCAGCCCTCAAAGCTGAACAAATCTCCCCTCCTTCCTTGCATGTAAGTAGAGTAAATTAGAAGCAAACCCTTTGCTTAATTCAGCCTTGTATGCAGCCCCATCCCCTCAAGAAATCTGAATTTTCATGATGGTTAATCATAGCAATTTTCCCTCACTTTCCCTATATATGTGCGCATGGAGAGGGGGCTGGCTTCATGTGCAAGTGCAGCCAACTCTCCTCCTCCTCCTCACTCTCTAAGCCGCACCAACAAACCTCCTTGGAGCAAGAAGACCTTGTCAAACCAACTCCCTCCTTCCCTCACCTCAACCATACACCAAGCTAGTGCAAGCCTTGTTCCTCATCCTTGTGCGCATAGACCACCATAGGAAGTGTGGACTTGTGTGTAGTGAAGCTAGAAGGTGGTGTGACTCTTGACTTTGAAGGGTGTGCTACAAGAGGTAGGCTTTAAACTTTGAACTCTTTCTTTGTGTAGCCATGTATGTATGCTTGAATGTCTCCTTATATATGTGTTGCTTTGGATCCTTGGTTGAGCATGATAAAAGTATAAGTATGGAGTCATTTCATGATGATTTGTATGCATGAGTAGTAGAGTAAAAGTCTCATGATCATGCTTAAAATGATATGCCACTGTTTTGTATAATTAGGCCACTGTTTTAAAGAAGAAATGTGCCACTGTTTCGGTTTGATGTGCCACTGTTTTGGTAGATAAAATGCCACTGTTTCGGTCCCTCAAAATCACCATCACATGCCACTGTTTCTGCACCTAAAAGCCACTGTTTCTGCACTTAAAAGCCACTGTTTCTGCACTTAAAAGCCACTGTTTCTGCACTTAAAAAGCCACTGTTTCTGCACTTAAAAGCCACTGTTTCTGCACATTACATGCCACTGTTTTTGCACTTAAAAGCCACTGTTTCTGCACATTACATGCCACTGTTTCTGCACATATATGCCACTGTTTTAGTGCTCCCTAAGCCACTGTTTTTATGCATGAAATGCCACTGTTTTAGTCATGAAAAGCCACTGTTTCCATGCTTAAAATGCCACTGTTTCCATGCTTAAAATGCCACTGTTTTCATGCTTAAAATGCCACTGTTTTAGTCATGAAATGTCACTGTTTCCATGCTTAAAATACCACTGTTTTTAAGCATAAAAGGCCACTGTTTTAAGTCATCATATGCCACTGTTTTGATGCATAATGTGCCACTATTTTAGTCATCATATGTCACTGTTTTTACACCTAAAATGCCACTGTTTTAGCCCTTCTATGCCACTGTTTGTATGCATAAAATGCCACCGTTTTAATCCATAATATGCCACTGTTTCAATGTCCAAAAACCAAGACTTATGCCACTGTTTTGGAAGTTCAAAGTGCCACTGTTTCTGTTTTAAAAACGCCACTGTTTCTGTTTTAAAAACGCCACTGTTTCTGTTTTAAAAATGCCATTGTTTCTGTTTAAAAACGTCACTGTTTTGCTGCTGTAAATGCTCACTGTTTTGCTGCTGTAAACACTGCTGTATGCTCACTGTTTTGCTGCTGTATGCTCACTGTTTTGCTGCTGTATGCTCACTGTTTTGCTGCTGTAAGCCACTGCTGTATGCTCTCGGTTTTGCTGTAAATAGCCACTGTAAATGATTAGTTTTAATTGATTTAGGTGCGCTTAAGAAGTGAGAATATTTCGCTGCCGTTGGTAATATTTAAGGAAAGCTAAGGTAAGTGTCAGGCGATGAGGCCTAATGTGACTATTGACTACTGGTATAGAATTATGACATGATGCTCCATATGCCGTAAAAATATTATGTTCCATTATAATGAAAGGAAACTGCCAAAAATGTGCCGTGATGGCTATATGATTATGAGGTAAAGACGTTATGTGGCAGCATAACGCATATGAAAGTTATATAAGCATGCATCTTACATCATCTCGCATTTTTACGCTTTGTGTGTGAAAGCATAGCATGACATGCATGTATCAAGATCATATAGGCCTTGTTTTAGAATAGTTATGTACAGGACCATGTGTTTGAGCAAGCATCATATAGGCATCCCCAAGGTACCGGGGTATGGGACACTTGGCATCAGTCCGCATAGGCCCACAGATGGAATCCACATGGAGCTCAGGTGCCAAGGGATAATTGATTCCACTGTGAAGTGCGCGCACGACGGTGCTAAAAGCGCAAAGGAAAGGCGTTATATACGCAATATATATGAATATGATAAAAAGGAAAAGGAACAAGGATATGTTGAAGTGACTGTTTATGATTTTGTGCCTAGTTAATATTGTTATATTATTGGTTTTATTGCCACACTACTGGGATTATTCTCACCCCTTCGGGGCTGCTATTTTTCCAAAATGGCAGGAGGACGTAAAAGCATTTGAAGACGTGATTTTTGCTGTTGATTGCTGATGCGTGGATTATCAGTGTTGCTGTTTGTTTAAATGGATAACTGTAATGATTAATGTTTTGGTACTTTTGGATGACTGTAGTCTTTATCATATTTATGTTAACTTGAACTTTTATGAACAAGGGCTATTTTGGAAACCTTTGTGAAAAGAATTTAAGTGTTGAAATTTTATACGGATTTGTATACTGCTTTGTTAGCTCATGTGACGTTAACGACTCTAATTCCGCTTAGCAAACGACTCTCTTGGATGCATACAAGGGAGGGCGTTACATTGTTCTGATACATCGAATCCATTTCAGATTCCATGGCTTCAATCCATCTTGAGGAGTCAACATCTTTGACCGCCTCTTCGTAGTTACTTGGTTCATCATCCTCAACAGTTTGCTGATTCTCAATCACAAACCCGTACCTCTCAGGTGGATGGATGACCCTCGTAGTTCTACGGAGTTGTGTGTTTACTTCTCCATTGGAGAACGTCGCCTGCGGAGCAGACTCGGGTTCCTTAATCTGTTCTTATGGATCTTGCACTTCTTCAAGATCAATCTTACTCCCACTGCCTCCTTGAGAGATCAAATCCTTCTCAAGGAACTCAGCATTCTTTGACACAAACACTTTGTGTTCTTCCATGGAGCAGAAGTAGTATCCCTTAGTACCTTTAGGATACCCCACAAATAGACATTTAGTACTCTTAGCACTAAGCTTGTCTGATGTCAACGCTTTGACATAAGCTGGCGATCCCCATACCCTGAGGTAACTCAGGTTGGGTCTCTACCACTCCATATCTCATATGGTGTGGTCTGAACAGATTTAGACGGTACCCTATTTAGAAGGTATGCCGTTGTGTCTAAGGCATATCCCCAAAATGATTTTGGAAGTTGAGTCTCACTCATCATAGACCTAACCATGTCTAACAAGGTCCTGTTTCTCCTTTCGGAGACACCGTTTTGGTGTGGTGTGTAAGGAGCGGTAAGTTGTGAGAGAATTCCATTTTCTCTCAGATAACCCTGAAACTCGTGGCTCAAATATTCACCACCACGATCTGATCCTAATGTCTTAATCATCTTGCCACGTTGTTTCTCCACTTCATTCCTAAACTCTTTAAACTTTTCAAAAGCTTCAGATTTATATCTCATTAGGTATATATACCCAAATCTTGATTTGTCATCTGTAAAGGTAATGAAATAAGAATATCCACCTCTAGCCTCAATAAACATTGGGCCACAAACATCAGTATGAATGAGTTCTAATAACTCACTAGCCCTATGACTCTCAAGCCCTTTGGGCTTTTTTCGAATCATTTTCCCAGCTAGACAAGATTCACACTGTCCATAGGATTCCAAATCCATGGAGTCCAGGTATCCATCTCTATGCATCCTAGACAATCTTGTTTCATTTATGTGCCCTAGTCTACAGTGCCAAAGATAAGATTGATTATCCGTCCTAGGTCGTTTCACATCTATATTGAGCACTTCATTTCCCATTTCCAACACATACAATCCATTTATTAAAGAAGCAGTATCGTAAACCATATCATTCAAAATGATAGAAAAAGTACCATCCCTAATACTGAAAGTATAACCATCTTGTTCTAAACAAGAAATTGAAATAATGTTTCTAGAAATATGCGGAACATAAAGACAATTATTCAAATGCAATAAAAGGCCCGTAGGCAAAATAAGGTCAGCATCTCCAACTGATTGAGCAGCAACTCTTGCTCCATTACCAACGCGGAAATCCACCTCGTTTCTATCCAATCTCCTTCGGCTCCTAAGTACCTGCAACATATTGCAGATATGAGAACTGCATCCGGTATCCAATACCCATGAGGATGGATTAGCATAAGAATAATTTATCTCAATCATGAAAATACCAGAGGCAGAAGCATCACCATGCTTCTTGTCCTTCACATTGTTCAGGTAGTCTGGACAATTCCTCTTCCAGTGGCCTTTCTTGCCACAATGGAAGCACTCAGCATCACCCTTGTCCTTAGGTGCCTTCTTACCCTTCTTCTTGCCCTTCTTCTTCTTGGATTTTCCTTTGGGCTTAAGGGGGTTACCTTTTGCAGGCTCCTTACCCTTTCCCTTGGCCTTGCTAGGCCCACCAATCAAAAGAGCCTCTGTCCTATCCTTCTTGATAGACACTTCAGCTGTTGTTAACATGCTTAACAACTCAGGCAAGCTCACTTGCATCCCATGCATATTGTAATTCATGATGAATTGACTGAAGGAAGGTGGAAGTGAGGTGAGGACTAAGTCATTACTTAGCTCGGCATCCATGATGAAGCCTAGGTTTCTTAGCTTCTCAATCAACCCGATCATCTTGAGAACATGGCTGCCAACAGACATGCTCTCAGTCATCCTATAAGAGAACAGTTCTCTTGAGGCCTCATACCTCTCATGCCGGCCTTTAATATCATACAACTCCTTCAGATGTACGATAATAGAGGGAGCATCCATATGCCCATGCTGCTTTTGCAGTTCAGGAGACATGGATGCCAACATGATGCATACTGCCATCACATTGTCATCCAAGTGCTGTTGGTGGGTTACGAAATCAAATTCCGTAAACCCTTCTTCCCCTTCCCGTGGAGCTACGGGTATTACAGCATCTAAAACATAGGCAATCTTTTCGGTCCTTAGAACTATTCTTAAGTTCCGGTACCAGTCCATAAAATTTGAACCGGTCAGTTTATTCGTATCGAGTATTGAACGCAGTGACAGTGGATTAGTCATACTATAAGCTGAAAAGGATGTAAAGATAGTTTTAGTTAATATACGGTTATGTAGTTAAAAGAAAATTATTAAAGACTTGAAATAATTTGCCCCTCCCACTATTTATCTAAGTCAATGACCCTTCCTTTTGACTTAGGGTTAATCTACTTTAGATTTTACCTTAGTGGGATTAAGAGTGCGATTATTTATTTTAATCTTCGTCTGAGACCGCAAGATTAATTTAATTAATGGGTTGATCTTTATCAACAGTATCTCATACCCTCTCTTCACATTAGGTTGACAACTCTTTGTCACTTAGTGGTGCATCTCATGCAACCAACCTAGCACCATTACCCTAAGCACATAACTCCGGCTGTGCCTGCAACTTATGTTTTAGTTAAGCATTAAACCAGCACCCTAAGTGTCTTACACTTCAAACTATAACACCTCATATATTTAAATGTGTATTTTAATATTATATTGTGAAATGAAAGTTGGTGGATTAGTGAAAATCCAAGGATTATGGCCAAAATGGGCAAAAAGGGCAAAATGGTAATTTGCCAACCGTGTGTTCTGAGGCTTAAATACTGAGTTAGAGATTTCATATGACAAAAATAATGCTGGAAATGGAATCAGGGCGGAAAATTGAGTGAATAGGCAAATTTGGGAAAAATTGATGAATAGTGATTTTTTTAGTGTTAAATACTGTGGTGTGAGTGTACCGATAGGTGTGAAATTTTTATCAATATTTTGGAGAAATAAAAATATGTCATGGACTGGAAAAATATGTAGATTAAGAATTTATGATCGGAATTTTTATCGGGGTTAAAGTTAGATCGCGTGTGGGACCCGTGTGACCGAAGTCACTTAGCCCCCACTCCTTTTCTCCTTCTTTTCCCTTCCTTTTTCCTCCCTCATGCACGCACCCCTCTGTTTGTGAAGAACCAAAGAGCCCATTCCTCCTCATCTTGCCATTTTCTCTATTCTTCACCAAATCGCTTGATTTTGGTGTTGAAATCCATTGTAAACAACCTTCTAGATCCATTGGTAACACTTACAAACCTTGAATCCACCTCTTGGTTGCGTTTTTTGGCCAAAAACAGATCCGACCCATAGTGTTCTTGGAGCTTCTTGGAGTTTTTGATCTTCTTATGGTTTAGTGAAGCCTTGGTGGTGAACATACAACACATTGTGAGTATATTTGTGGTATTCTTGTGGTTGATTTCATAGATCTAGGAATTCATGCTCTAAACCTTTAATTTTAGATGTGTGATGATAGAGAGCCCAAATGGAAAAATGCTATTAGATGAAAAGGCCTTAGAATCATGCTTGTAAGCTAGAAATGCTATGATAATTTTTGGTGAAAAAGTTAGGTTTTTAACTTAGGAAAATTTGAGGAATTTTCATGAAAATTGAGGTTTGGTGTAATTTGGATTTGATGATTGTTGTAGGGTGCCTCACACGGACGTGATTGTGAAGGGTTGATTTGGAGCATACGTTTGGAACGGATTTGCTCGTATTGAGGTAAACCCTTGGAACTTGGGTTTAATCCCTAGTGTGCTCCACCACACCTAGTGGAAGGTTGTGGTTGGATTTTGTGGTTATGGCATTGTGTGATTGTGTGCTTGTATGCATATTGCTTGGATTTTATGAAAATTGTTTGGTCACTGGCCAGTTGACGTGTGTTGGGTTTGGACATCCGCTGGATCATTTCGTGACGGAGTGCCAGTTGGGTTGCCATGGGGTCGACTCTGGGAGCGACACCAGGATGAGCCAAACGTGGGACATCCGCCGGATAGGGCTCATGAGGAGTTCCGGTTGGGTTGGCCATGGAGTTTTCTCAACCATGGGAGAGGCTCTAGGATTGTCTCGGGAGTTATATGATGGAGTCCTTGAACATGAATCCATGCGTGGATGTTCTTGGGTTGTCTCCAGTTGGTTGGTGATATTGTATTGCTTGCATATTACATGATGTCATATTTATACATTTTAGTGAGCCATGGAGTGGAGAGAGCCTCTAGCTCCATTGGTTTACTGAGATATATCCGTATATCTCACCCCGTGTTTGGGGGACCACATTTCAGGTCACTATGAGCCGGGAGGAGCTTCGGGCAAGAAGCCCGCTTAGTGGACAGTGGATTTGCATGCGGTGCATTGGGATTGCATGACATTTTGGAGGAGGACTATGGAGTGCACATAGCATGACATTAGTATTTTGAGACTTAGGTCATGAACATATTGCATGAAGTGATTTCCATGCTTTTTGGTAGTGTTCATGATTGTATACTAAGTCTTGTTTATTTCTCATTATTCATGACATGGATAATTGTATATTTTGAGTGAGCATGGGACTTGTCCATTGCCACATTCATTGCACTTGAAGTCTTGATGATTAATGTTGTAAAAATGGTCCATATTTGTATGTAAATGGCCATTACATTGAGGACTTTGTAAATGATGTATGTTTTAATGAAAATGCATGATGGAAGGGCCTAGATCCTACATTAGGATGTGTTGAAGTGTTGCGTGGAGTATTAAGGTGTTTGGGATGGATTACACAACCTTTTTGGGGCTTAAAATGTTGTAATCTGTCACTTTTGCTGCATAGTAATCGATTACCCAAGCATGGTAATCGATTACCATGCAACAGGGGACGAAATTTGGCTACTGTCTTCACTGGTAATCGATTACTGAGGCTTGGTAATCGATTACCATGTGAGGTAATCGATTACCCAAAGTTGGTAATCGATTACCAGAACAGAGGAGGTCAAAATTTGGCTACTGCCTCATTTTTGACAGGTGGTAATCGATTACCACCCACTGGTAATCGATTACCACAGTGTAATTTTCGAAAATTCAGGTTTTTCTAGACTAAAAGAAAGGGGCTTAACTTGATGGGTAGAACTCCAAATGGTACGTGGTTTGAAACCACGCGTAGATAACGTAAAGGACTACAACTTGGTAAAATGTGAGAGTAAGATGGTGAGTTTAAATGAACTGAATAAAAGAAGGATTACTGATGTTAGTAAAATGTATGATTCCGCGAATTGCATTTACAATTATATTGTTGTTTTAATTGATTACGGAAAAAGTATTGATGTAAGAAAAGGAATATGATAAAAGAAAAATTTTCCCGTAATTTAATTAACCCAATCACTGTGATTGTAACTGCGCTTAATATCATAATCAATGTTAACAATACCGGTGTACAACGGGCTGTTACACAAACACTACTCTAGCTCAACGAAATAGTGGGTCCCAACTGAGTTGTGGAGTACCACTATATAGAAGTGTTTTGAGTAGCATTGGTGGTGGGAGGTAATCATATACTTAATTATATATTCCTTTTAAGGGTTCCTTTTATTTTAGGGTTAATTAGGTCCCATCAAACGCATATTGTAAGTTATCATGCTAGTCGTTACCTATGTCAAACATCTATCGGTATACACTAGTCGCTATTGGACAAACATAATAACCATACAAAACGTGGTTTGCCCAATTCATGCATACTAGACGTTCTAATCATACATGCATATAAACAGTTTATATTGAGATAGCCATGGTGCTCGCGCTTTTGTCCTTTTTGCTTCTTTAAGCAACGGCCGCTTGTCGTCTATACGCCACTAGCCTATTTCTCTAATTACAAATAATTAAAGAAACTCCATAACATTTTTGGAGGGACAAAATTACAAAATTTAAATTACAAATACACTTGTAAATTAAAAGGCGCGATTACACATTAATTTAAAATTCAAAATTCAAATCCGGGCACCATTATATTATCACATAATATTTTCACATATATTTTGACATTTAACATTTAAACATCAAAATAACATCAAGATTCATAATCTTAAATTTCTCATTGGCCGAATTTAAAAACAATTTTAATTCAAATTTTGTTAATTCTTTCTTAAAGAAAACAAAATTAAACCATGCATGTATCCATAAACTCCTTCATGGCCGAATCATATAGGTGACTATATGATAAATTTTGTCACAAAATTTCACGCATATAAACATGACACAATTCATGGAGAAAAATAAGAAATCATTCAAGGTACTCTTAGTACCCTCCATGGCCGAATCTACCCTTTCAAAAAGGGTGTTCATTTTAAAACTTTCATAAAGAAAAAGAAACTAAACCATGATGCATAATGTTTTATGAACACATAATTAAATTTACATGTTCATAAAAACAAAAACTTTAACACTTTAAAGGATTTGTGATTCAAAATCCATATGCAGAATTTAAATTTTAACCCTTTAAAGATTTTTGACAGTGAAAAACTCCTTTCACCAACAAGGTACCATCACCCGTCGATGGTAAAGCAACCAGGCTCTGATACCACTTGAAAGTAAACTGGCCTTTGAAGGCCGATGCATGTAAGGTGTAAAATAAAAATTTTACTGCGGAACATACATGCACACATAGGTTCATGCTTTAAGACAGCATGATGTTACCTTGTTTTTGGCCTGATTAGTCAGTGAGATCAGATGTCAGGCTTGAAGGGTTCAAACCCTCTAATGGTGATCCACACCACCGTTCGTCAATGATGCAAGAACCCTTTCTTGAAAGCCACCAGATGAACACCACAGTGAGGCTTGCTATGTGCACAAGTGGTGAAGGTGGAGGCTAGGTATTCTGTTTGGAAAGGTGTAGTGAACTACCCTACAGAATGGTGCATAGATGGAGGAGAGTTGGCTAGGTTTTCTTGACCAAAAACCTAAGGTGAGGAGGCTGTATATATGCGCACACCTTGATGAGAGGATGAGGAAATTTAATTCATTCAAAATGAAAACCAACTTTCAAAAACCTTTGAAGTTTGTGCATGGAACAAGGAGGATAAGGTGGAGCTGTTGCAAAACCAATTTTGCCAACAACCTCCAATCTTATCCACATGAAATTAAGTTCAAAATAATTTAAACTTAAATTCATAAACTATCATATAGTATACTTTTCATGCGCATAATTCAGCCCTAGAAGGGGTCCAAATATATTGAGTAGTTGCATTCAAAATTTGAATCAACTCACCTACTGATTCCCTCAACCACCAAATCTGAATGGAGCTTTGTTTTAAATGATAAGATGACATCCTTAGCACTTAAACTTGAGCACCAAACAGCCCAAGGAAGTGCTCCAAAGATGCTTCTTGATCCAAGGAATATGCTCCAATAAGATCCTGTCTTATCCTTTTGTTATGAAACAACTTTTCAAAGCCAATTCAAATTCGAATTCAAACACATGAGTTCAAATGTTCAAACATTCAAATTCAAAATTCAAAATTCAAAAATTCAAATTTCAAATTCAAAATTCGAATTTCAAAATTCAAATTCAAAATTCAAAATTCAAATTTCAAATTCAAAATTCGAATTTCGAAATTCGAATTTCGAAATTCAAATTACAAATTCAAATTTCAAAATTCAAATTTCAAATTTAAAATTCGAAATTCAAATATTTGATTATTAATTTAACTAATTAAATTAATTAGTAATGGCTTGGACTATCCAAGCCCATTACTAAGCTCCATGCACCACCCACCCATTTAGGTGGGCTTCCAAACAGCTTCTTGGGCTAACAACCATTATTAGGCCCAATACCTTAAAGCTAGTCCATCATGACTACAAGGTGTTAGTGTGTGACCCATTAGGTCCAACTTAGCTTCTGACATAACTGGGCTTGGGCCCAACAAGCCCACAACCCAATTAATGACAACACAGAGCACTAGCAATGCTTTGTTGCCCCAGAACTAGTCAGATTAATGACCTGATCATCCTATTGCACATATTTGGTTACCGTATGTATTTCCCTTCGTCTCGGTCATCTTCCCATTAACCTAGGGTAAGGAAATGTATCAGCCCCTGCGGTTTAGGGTAAGCTTTATTCGAAATAGGGAATCTTCAATTTACTGACTCTAAAGGAAGATCATCTCATGATCTCTTTTACTATGCATAGATTCCCGAGTCCCTGTAAATGTCATCCTGATTTCTCCGGTTTACAGATAACCTAATCTCTCACAGAGATTTGACGAATTCCTTCAGCTTATTACACTAGCCCTGTGCTCTTTAAGGACACGCCCAACAGTATACCTATGAGTCTCCATGTTTCAGGCAGACGAGGCATACAATCAAAACATGCCTTCAAGAACACAGTCTAGGTAATAACTTCTAGTCTAAGGAAAGACATACCCAAACATAAAGAGATTACTCTAATGACACTATCTGTGAGATTTCCTCATAGTGTCTCTTTTGGGTTTGCTCAGTGCGAGTTATACTCTTATAGGTCCACCCACGACTTTAGCTAAGATATCTCCATATCTGCAGCTCATGAGGTCTTTACCTTGTATCCATATACAAGTAGATAAGTCGTACTAGTCTTTACTCGATATTACTGATCCCCAAACTCAATGTCTCTAAACTAGGAACATATAATTAGGAATATACATGCAATATCCTTGAATTCTCATGATCGTGATCTCATCACAGATACTCAAGAGATATCTGTTCTATTCCAAGGGGTTTATCCAGTTCGTTCATATAATATTAACAGTAATATCAAGACACAATATGAAACTGAATAAATAGTGCTTTATTTATTTGCGACAAACAAAGTTCTACATCTAGTGTCCTTTATTTAATCAAAAGATTGTCTCTAGGACACCCATATGCTAACACTCATTGGGAGGCAACCCAGCAGGAACAATTAGTTTTAGTCATTTTGATGATTTTAGGTTAGATAATAAGAAGTTGTGAACTTTGAACTGATGCTCCTGGCGTCAGATCCACGCTCTCAGTGTGAGATTTATGAAAGCCTCCACGCTGATAGAGTGAGATTCACGCTATAAGCGTGAGGAAACAGGGAGATCCACGCTGACAGCGTGAGAACTCAGAAGCCTCCACGCTGATAGCGTGAGATTCATGCTATGAGCGTGAGAAAGTTAACAAAAGCAACCACGCCTGCAGCGTGGATTGCGCGCTCCGAGCGTGAATGATCAGAGAGACCCACGCTATCAGCGTGGTATTGACGCTATGAGCGCGGGTTCAAAAATTAGATTTTTAAAAAGGAAACCCTAAAAATTTTCCTCCCCCTTTATTATTTTTCCCAGTCGTCTCCCCCTTTCCCCCCTCTCTCTCTTCTTCTACCAGCCACCTCCGTCCACCAGTCAACCACCGCACCTCACCGCGCGACCACCATACACCACCATCTCTCACTGACCCATTCTCTCTCTCTCTCTCTCTCTCTCTCTCTCTCTCGAGCACCTTTCTTCCTATCTCCTCCTCCTAGCGCCGGTGACAACCCACCACTCAACATCACTCCAATATCCCCAACACCAACCAACAAATCCTCTTCCATTCCATCTCGACCAAATCCATACCTTCTCACCATCGACCACCATCGGGATATAGTTAGGGTTATAATCTTATTTTATTTTTTGGGACTTTCCCACTGAACTTTGCGAGCTTGGTTCTATTTCAGTTACAAATTCCTCAAAATGGCTGGAAAGCTACCTCTCTTGATACATAAACTTTGAATATCTGAATCTGTGTGGAAAGGGTTGTGGTTTATTCTCTGATTATATTCCATTGATAATAAAGGTACACCTAATAAGAGGATAGTTAATAAGTTAGAGGTGTGACACAATCTTGATCTTATTGCTGAGCTTAAGAGATAAATTGTAACTTGATGTTTGGCATAATTGATTTGGATCATCTGTTTATATTTGCCTGCAATGAACTAATACTGACTGTGAGTTGCATTAATCTTTTATCACTGCTTATAGTTTTCTGAGTAAGCATATGAAAGTTTCTTGCAGTTCTGATATAGGTAGAAATACCCTGTTTATCATGCCATACCAAAAACACACAGTGGAAATTAAATATGGGAATTTCCTTAATGTTTTTCATTGTTAAACTTTCACACTAACATGTATAAATTCCATTATTTTGTGGTATTTTTCTGAGTGCAGGGTAAGCAAGTCAAAAAGACCACAAAAGGAATTGGCCCAGGCAAGAAAACAAGCAAGAGTAGTGCAACAATAGAGAGATTTCTCGGTAGCAGGTGAAGATTGAAGACGCCTAGGTCGCTGGGAGAGAAGAGAACAATTATATTTAGGTTTACAAGCATTTTTATTTTATTTTTTTAATAAAACAATGTTGTTTCATGGAATTTTTTTTTTAAAAAAAAAATGCAATGACCCCCTTTGACCCCTCTGACCCGGGAGTCACTGAAACCCGGCCGGGTTTTGGGGGTCGGAGGGGACGATGTGCATATAGGGTCCAACTTGTGACCCTAACCATCAAAGGGGAGGGGTCAGGGTTGACCCGGGTCAACCCGGGGGGTAGGGTGAGGTTTTAAAACACTAATAAAAACAAAAATTGGTCCTCCAAAGAAACATGAGACATCAAGTTGGTCCTCTAAATATATTAGATATTAACTCGGTCCTTGAATGTTTAAAATGGACATCAATTTACTCCCTTAATATATCATTGGACACTAATTTAGTCCCTATATTGATGCTTATTTTACACTATGGAGGACTAACTTTGATGTCCTATGTATCTTTGGAGGCCTATTTTGAGTATTTATTATATTTTATGTCACATCAAATCCAATTAAAATTGTCCCATGTGAAGGCCTATCCTAAAACAACTTCATTTAGGGGAAGGAAGGGGGACAGGATAAAACAACAGCCTTGAAAACCTACTTCCAGCAGTAGTTTTCATCTTGACTTTAAGGATCTGTTTGGAGCACCTAATAAAGAAGATAGGATAAGATAACTTATCATATCCTAATTTTATCTCTTGTTTGGTGGGTTAAAAGGATATGATTAGCTTATCCTATTGTCTCATTTTATCCTATCCAATACATGATTTCTTATCCTATGGGGGGAGCTGGGTTAGGATTCAATAGGATAGGATACCAATATTGGATACCCAATATATCCCCACGCTACCCAATATATTTGTATTTATTGCATTATATTTTGTTTTTTCTTTCTCCTTTCTTCTTCTACATAATCTTATCAGATTGCTAATCAGGTGCTCCTCAAACACATGACATGATATCGGCTAATCAGCCCCATATCATATCCTACCTTTATCAGCCCCATATCATATCCTACCCTTATCTTATCATGTCCACCAAACGAGCCCTAAGAAATTATATATGTTTGACTCACTAAACTATCCTATCTCGGTGTTGACGAGCACGAACAATATAGCTTAAATTGAAAACATTCTATATATGTTTACAAATGAGCCTTATCAATTTTATAATGAAAGTCAAAATGAGAAAGGGTTATCATGACAATATGGAAAGTCCAAACAAGAACTATATTTGTACTCAAAACAGTGAGGCCCTAAACATTACCTTTTTAGTTCCACCTTCCTCTTGGGACATGGTTTCATATCCTCCATTCATAAACTGCTTCTTTGATGCTTTTCTTTTCTTTGAGATGGGCTTCCCATCCGACTTAGATTCCACATAAACTGCATCTTCTGTTGCCGCTCTTTTTTCAGCTTCCACTGCTGCCTTTCTTTTGGCTTCCAATGCAGCTTGTTTTGCTTCCTCTGCTCTAAGTTTGGCCTGCACCCACAAAATTGAAAAATAATGAATGAAAGAGCATTTGCGCTAAAGCTTCTATAAAGGAAATTATGTACTAAAACAAAATTAGGACACATGAATATCTGCGAAAATACTACCAAGTCATAGGCTAGTAGCAGGTCAAGCAAGGTACAATCCAAACCAATGCAACAATAAATTTATTTGTGGCAGTTTAGGACTCTCAAAACATCGTTGTAACAAAAAATAATTAAATAAAAAAAATGGTAAACCAATAGACTTCATATAAAAAAGGTGCATTTATAATTGTTAACAGGTGATAATTAACGTCATTAAGCATCGGCAGCTTCAACTCAAATGAAATTTGAAACATATATATTTTGCCAAGTAATACAATCAACTAAAAAATAAAGTTATGGTACCTCTGCTTCAGCTTTAGCCTTTTCTTGCTACTGCTTTTCCTCTTGCAAAGCAGCTATTCTCTTGGCCTCTTCAGAAGTTGCATCACTTCTTATTTTCCTTTCTTCTATTTGTGATTTGAGTTCACGTTCACGTCGAACAACTGTCAAGTGATTATCAAGTGCTTCCGTACTACAAAAATTGGGAGATAAACATCATTTTCCTCATTTTCAACTAGTTCAAACATAGCAACTATCTAACTAGAGAATAAAAGAAAAAAAGAAAAATATTTTGGGGGTGGAGGACAAGTAGAAAACATACTATGTGTGTCAAATTTAGTTATGAAAATGAGAAATAGCATCAATATAAAAGAACAATCAAGTTCAATATTCATAAAAATGTATTTCTTCAAATAAAATCAGATTCCCCAGCTTTAAATTAGTGTGCATCCTGACGGTTTGTCTTCCTCCTATAAAAAAAATTAACATGTATCCTTTAAACGGTATTTTTGTAAAAAATATCATGCCCCAGCCCAAACAAATGGGAAAAAATAATAATATTAATACTTAATGGATATACCAAATGGCATGACACATTAACAAAATCATTTCATGCAAATAATCCATAGTTTAAAGCTCTCATAAAACACATTGACAACATGAACATAATACTAGAGCAGCCTGCGTTGTCCATAACAATTCATTATTCATTGCTTATATTAAAGTCAGACAAGACAGATATGTAGGAGAAGGAAAGAATTATATTGCCTTGAAAAGTAAAAAAAAAAAGAAGGTGAGGGGGGAATGTGGCATCTTACATCCGGAGCCGATATTAAGTGTCAAACTTTTTATCCAATTCCTGCCTTGTTTCTTTATATTTCTCAACTTGAAGTATGGCAAAAGTATAATTTTGACTTTCGATCACAAGAGCTGTCTCCAATGCTGAGATCTTATTCCTAATTTCATCCTGTCAATCCAGAAGATCAGAAACAAGTCTACTATACAGTCGAAAACAAAACATGAGTTTGTTTTGCAATTTGATATTCTTTACATGGTGTGTTAGTATATGGGTGTCCTAGAGACAATCTTTTGATTAAATAAAGGACACTAGATGTAGAACTTTGTTTCTCGCAAATAAATGAAAGCACTATTTATTCAGTCTCATATTGTGTCTCGATATTATTGTTAATATTATATGAACAAACTGGATAAACCCCTTGGAATAGAACATGTATCTCTTGAGTATCTGTGATGAGATCACAATCATAAGGATTCAAGGATATCGCATGTCTATTCCTAATTATTTGTTCCTAGTCTAGAGACACTGAGATTGGGGATCAGTGATCTCGGGTAAGACTAGTACGACTTATCTACTTGTATATGGATAAAAGGTAAAGACCTCATGAGCTACAGATATGGAGATATCTTAGCTAAAGTCGTGGGTGGACCAAGTATAATCAGATAAACATACCCTCTGGGTTAAGGTGCTAAGAACCAAGTATTGTGGCTCTAGGCGGGAAAATGAGAATCTCATCAAGTATTGGGACTCGCGATTGTGGAAAAATGTGTGTAAGATTTGAGAGAAAATTAAACAATATGTAGGATGAGAGATAGGGGATGGGAAGTTAATCAATTTCTAGACTGATAATTGGATATCATAATTAGGTCCATTGATTCACAGAAGAATAGGAAACATACCAGAGCAAGAAATATGCAAAAAGGCTTGCGATCTAGTTAACCAAGATGGTGACTGGGATCTTAGTATCATTGGTAGATGGATATCAGAGGAGGACATGAAAATAATTTAGTGTCACCTGACCCCACATATTGAAGATGGGCAGGATAAATGAATTTGGAGAGTGGGTGGGGGAACAGATTTAGTGTTAAGAAAGCTTACCATGCAATCTCTGCAGAAATATGGAATAGAGCGGGAAATCTTCATGCAGAAAAAATATGGATGAATTTGTGGAATTGGAAAGGACCACGGTGTATGAAAATATTTATGTGTAAAATCCTTCATTTTCGTCTTCCCACAAAATCTTAGGCTGCAAAATGGAGTGAGATTGAGGAGACTTGCCCCATTTGTCATGGGGAACCTGAAAGTATACTACATATGTTAAGGGATTGTACAGAGATATACAATTTATGGGGAAATACAATACCAAATGCATGGAGACATAATTTCTTCTCATCAGATCTAAGGGATTGGTTGCAGTTGAATGAAAAGAATGGTGATGATAAAAAGGGAACAAAAAATCGGAGATCCACCTTCTTTATTTATCTCTTTCTCTCACTTAAAATGACACAACTTTACATCTTTTAAAATGATACACACTTTTCCCATATGTTATTGTTAACAAAATTACAATAAGTTTCCTATGCTAAATAAACATGAATTTACCTTATAAAGGAATTTTATATCAATATCTAATCATGTGTTAGCATATTTGACATTTTATATAATTGTTAAGATAATTAAATTAAGTTTATAATACACCACTAGATGTAAATATATAATTTTTTATTGATAATATATTAAAATCAAATTATAATTTAAATATCACAATTGTTGTTTGTTATTATATTACATAAATTTCTCTTATTGATGAATGATAAATAACCATCTCAGCTAAAAATTCAGTTATTAGGTAAGGATCACTTTAATAATTTTATATTAGACTTCTATGCGAATAAATAAGGTTTAAACTATACTTGGAAGCATTCAAAAGCACAATAATAATTCTTAAATACTAATAAGAAACTTAAATACTGATAATATAAAGAATCATTTAAACCCAAAATCCTAAGGTATTGGATGAAGATTTTTTTAATGATTTATATTATTCTCTGACAGAGAATTCGTAATATGAAATTAAATTAAAAATATTTAAAATTGGGAAAACTCATACCCCTTGGATTATTCTATTATTTTAATTACCCCTTAATATTCATTGTTGGGAGCTAACTTAGTGATTAATCAAATGACCAGGTAGTTTATTACTCACAGCACAAGCCACGACAAAAGTTACACGGAATCATTGCCTCAGTTTTGGTTCTTATCACGTATGAAGAATCCTTACATTAGGGGAGGTTTACTCCTTTTGTAATCAATCAAAATGAAACTTTTCAAACCTTGATGTTATGGGTCCTTACATGTTATTTGGGCAGCATTATTTTATTTTTTTCTACTCAAGAAAGCAATCCAATATAATAATCTATTTAGAAGCAATTATAATATGTGATGCCATTGAATATGATGTCACCTTAATTTTTAGTAAATGATATTAAACTCAAACCAGTTTTGACTTTATGGAGGTACTGAATTAATAAGATGTTGATTTAACTGATCAGTCAGTGGTTTAACGGGTTAATCTGAATTTATATTAATTTATTTAATAAATATATTAATAGATATGCTTTACCAAATAAATTACTCAAGACTAGTGGTAAGTGATTCGTTATTCTTCCTTCAAATATCGGTTCAAATCCCAACAACTATACAATTTTCGATATTTTACATATTTTTTCAAAAAATGATTAATACTGGTTGAACTACATTGAACTGATTTAGTGCTGATTCAATTGCCCAAGCATTTTACTGTCTGAACCGGTCCAGTTCGCAGTTCAACCGGTTGGATTGATAGAGTCATTTTAATAACAATTCAAATAAAGAAATTTCCATGAAGAGGCTCATGATTCCTTTTTGGTGGCATTATAATTTATAAGTAAATAGTGAAGCAAGCAAGAGGCCACACAGAGAATACAAATTTCCAGTGTTTAAAAACCCGGCCCGACCATCAACCCGGCCGAGGTCAGGGGTTATGGGTTCAACCGGGGATCACGGGGTCACTATGTTGACCCAGCTTTATATATTAAAATATATATATATATATATATATATATATATATATATATATCCAATATGAAAATATTAAAAAACAAACCACCAATCATCAAAGATTCAAAATATACTTAACATAATTCACCAATTGAAACCACGAGTCAATATTACACAAGCTAATTAAAGTATCAAGATACCGAAGTACAAAACTCATATTCTAATGGTGTCACTACGCGGACTCGGTTCTGCCTCTTTTGAGAAGGTCCCTGACAACGGAAAATTTAAAGGAAGTAAGAATGAGTTTTTATTTTCCATCGACGACCGTAAAGATTTCATTTGAATTAGTGAAATTCTTACCTCTTCTAGCAGATTCTCGGCAGCAAGTGAAGATTGAAGACGCCTAGGTCGCTGGGAGAGAAGAGTGAAAGTAAACTTGTCTTTGAAGGCCGATGCATGTAAGGTGTAAAACAAAAATTTTACTGCGGAACATACATGCACTCATAGATTCATGCTTTAAGACAGCATGATGTTACCTTGTTTTGGCCTGATCAGTCAGGGAGATGAGATGTCAGGCTTGAAGGGTTCAAACCCTCTAATGGTGATCCACACCACCGTTCGTCTATGATGCAAGAACTCTTTCTTGAAAGCCACCAGATGAACACCACAATGAGGCTTGCTATGCGCACAAGTGGTGAGGGTGGAGGCTAGGTATCCTGTTTGGAAAGGTGTACTGAGCTACCCTACAGAATGGTGCATAGAGGAGGAGAGTTGGCTTGGTTTTCCAATGAAACCTAAGGTGAGGAACATGTCTATTTATGCGCACCCTTTGGAGAGGAGGAGGGAATTCATTCATTCAAAATGAAAAACAAACTTTCAAATTTCTTTGAAAGTTGTGCATGAAACAGTGTGATAAGGTGGAGCTGTTGCAAAACAAACTTTGCCAACAACCTCCAATCTTATCCACATGAATTTAAATTCAAATTAATTTAAACTTAAATTCATAAACTATCATATAGTATATAGTTTTCATGCGCATAATTCAGCCCTATAAAGGGTCCAAATACATTGAGCAGTTGCATTCAAAATTTGAATAAACTTACCCACTGATTCCCTCAACCACCAAATCTGAATGGAGGTTTGTTTTAAGTGATAAGATAACACTCTTATCACTTAAAAGTGGCGCAGCAAACAGCCTAGGGAGAGCCTCCAAAGATGCTTCTTCATCCAAGGAATATGCTCAAATAAGATCCTGTCTTATCCTTTTGTTATGAAACAACTTTTCAAAACCAATTCAAATTCGAATTCAAACACTTGAATTCAAACGTTCAAACATTCAAATTCAAAATTCAAAATGCAAAATTTCCAATTTCAAATTCAAAATTCGAATTTCAAAATTCAAATTCAAATTCAAATTTTAAAATTCAAATTTCAAATTTCAAATTTCAAATTCAAAATTCGAATTTCGAAATTCAAATTCTAAATTCAAATTTCAAAATTCAAATTTCAAATTCAAAATTCGAAATTCAAATATTTGATTATTAATTTAACTAATTAAATTAATTAGTAATGGCTTGGACTATCCAAGCCCATTACTAAACTCCATGCACCACCCACCCATTTAGGTGGGCTTCCAAACAGTTTCTTGGGCTAATAACATTATTAGGCCCAATACCTTTAAAGCTAGTCCATCATGACTACAAGGTGTTAGTGTGTGACCCATTAGGTCCAACTTAGCTACTGACATAACTGGGCTTGGCCCAACAAGCCCACAACCCAATTAATGACAACACAGAGCACTAGCAATGCTTTGTTGCCCCAGAACTAGTCAGATTAATGACTTGATCATCCTATTGCACATATTTGGTTACCGTATGTATTTCCCTTCGTCTCGGTTATCTTCCCATTAACCTAGGGTAAGGAAATGTATCAACCCATGCGGTTTAGGGTAAGCTTTATTCGAAATAGGGAATCTTCAATTTACTGACTCTAAAGGCAAATCATCTCATGATCTCTTTTACTATGCATAGATTCCCGAGTCCCTGTAAATGTCATCCCGATTTCTCCGGTTTACAGATAACCTAATCTCTCACAGAGATTTGACGAATTCCTTCAGCTTATTACCCTAGCCCTGTGCCCTTTAAGGACACGCCCAACAGTATACCTATGAGTCTCCATGTTTCAGGCAGACGAGGCATACAATCAAAACATGCCTTCAAGAACACAGTCTAGGTAATAACTTCTGGTCTAAGGAAAGACACACCCAAACATAAAGAGATTACTCTAATGACACTATCTGTGAGATTTCCTCATAGAGTCTCTTTTTGGGTATGTTCAGTGCGAGCTATACTCTTATAGGTCCACCCATGACTTTAGCTAAGATATCTCCATATCTGCAGCTCATGAGGTCTTTACCTTGTATCCATATACAAGTAGATAAGTCGTACTAGTCTTTACTCGAGATCACTGATCCCCAAACTCAGTGTCTCTAGACTAGGAACATATAATTAGGAATAGACATGCAATATCCTTGAATCCTCATGATCGTGATCTCATCACAGATACTCAAGAGATACCTGTTCTATTCCAAGGGGTTTATCCAGTTCATTCATATAATATTAACAGTAATATCGAGACACAATATGAAACTGAATAAATAGTGCTTACATTTATTTGCGACAAATAAAGTTCTACATCTAGTGTCCTTTATTTAATCAAAAGATTGTCTCTAGGACACCCATATGCTAACAAGCTCCCACTTGGCCTAGAGCCAATCAGACCTAATTCGTATGCCCAAAGCCTCATAATAACTATCATGTTTTCTCTGAGAAACAGCCTTTGTCAGAAAATCGGCCAGGTTATCGTCTGTGGGAACATAATCCATTTTTACATCATTCCTATCAATGATTTCTCTAATCAAATGATATCTGCGGAGCACGTGTTTAGATCTTTGATGAGACCTAGGTTCCTTTGACTGCGCGATGGCTCCAGTGTTGTCGCAAAGCAACTGTATGGGCTCATCCACGCTTGGAACCACCCTTAGTTCATTTATGAACTTCTTGATCCACACTGCCTCCTTAGCTGCTTCTGAAGCAGCTATGTATTCAGCCTCTGTCGTTGAGTCTGCTGTTGTCTCCTGCTTGGAACTTTTCCAAGACACTGCCCCACCATTTAAGGTGAATACGAATCCTGACTGTGACTTGCAGTCATCTTTGTCACTCTGAAAGCTGGCATCAGTGAACCCTTTCACTGTTAACTCATTAACCCCACCATAGACCAGAAACGCATCCTTAGTTCTTCTTAAGTATTTAAGGATGGTTTTGACTGCCGTCCAGTGACCCTCTCCAGGGTCTGACTGGTATCTGCTCGTAATGCTTAAAGCATATGAGACATCTGGTCTCGTACATATCATGGCATACATGATGGATCCAATAGCTGAAGCGTATGGAATTCCACTCATGCGATCCTTCTCAGGCTGTGACTTAGGACACATAGCCCTTGATAGGTGTACCCCATGACTGACAGGAAGAAAACCCCTTTTCGACCCTTCCATGCTAAACCTCTTTAGCATCTTGTCAACGTACGTGGATTGAGATAAACCCAGCAGCCTCTTGGATCTATCTCTATAGATCTTTATACCGAGTATAAAGGCTGCCTCTCCCAAATCCTTCATGGTAAAGTTTTCTGAAAGCCACTCTTTCGTTATTTTTAATGTGGGGATGTCATTTCCTATTAGCAATATGTCATCTACATAAAGCACTAGGAAGACGACATTACTCCCACTTACCTTTCTGTAAACACAAGGTTCATCCTCGTTCTTGATAAAACCGTTACTCTTAACGACTTCATCAAAACGTATATTCCAACTCCTTGATGCTTGCTTTAGCCCATATATTGACCTTTGTAGTTTGCATACCATATGCACCTGATCTTTGTTTTCAAAGCCTTCAGGTTGTGTCATGTACACTTCCTCCTTCAAGAACCCATTCAAGAAGGCGGTCTTGACATCCATTTGCCAAATTTCATAGTCGTGGTATGCTGCTATTGCAAGCATGATCCTAATAGATTTGATCATGGCAAATGGTGAAAAAGTTTCATCATAGTCAACTCCTTGTCTTTGACGATACCCTTTCGCCACCAACCTAGCTTTGTAGGTCTGAACGTTGCCATCTGCATCAGTCTTTCTTTTAAAGACCCATTTATTACCAATAGGAACTATTCCTTGTGGTTTAGGAACCAAGGTCCATACCTTGTTCTGATACATCGAATCCATTTCAGATTCCATGGCTTCAAGCCATTTTGAGGAGTCAACATCTTTGACCGCCTCCTCGTAGTTACTTGGTTCATCATCCTCAACAGTTTGCTGATTCTCAATCACAAACCCGTACCTTTCAGGTGGATGGATGACCCTCGTAGGTCTACGGAGTTGTGTGTTTACTTCTCCATTGGAGAACGTCGCCTGCGGAGCAGACTCGGGTTCCTCAATCTGTTCTTGTGGATCTTGCACTTCTTCAAGATCAATCTTACTCCCACTGCCTCCTTGAGAGATCAAATCCTTCTCAAGGAACTCAGCATTCTTTGAAACAAACACTTTGTGTTCTTCCATGGAGTAGAAGTAGTATCCTTAGTACCTTTAGGATACCCCACAAATAGACATTTAGTACTCTTAGCACTAAGCTTGTCTGATGTCAACGCTTTGACATAAGCTGGCGATCCCCATACCCTGAGGTAACTCAGGTTGGGTCTCTTACCACTCCATATCTCATATGGTGTGGTCTGAACAGATTTAGACGGTACCCTATTTAGAAGGTATGCCGCTGTGTCTAAGGCATATCCCCAAAATGATTTTGGAAGTTGAGTCTCACTCATCATAGACCTAACCATGTCTAACAAGGTCCTGTTTCTCCTTTCGGAGACACCGTTTTGGTGTGGTGTGTAAGGAGCGGTAAATTGTGAGAGAATTCCATTTTCTCTCAGATAACCCTGAAACTCGTGGCTCAAATATTCACCACCACGATCTGATCGTAATGTCTTAATCATCTTGCCACGCTGTTTCTCCACCTCATTCCTAAACTCTTTGAACTTTTCAAAAGCTTCAGATTTATATCTCATTAGGTATATATACCCAAATCTTGATTTGTCATCTGTAAAGGTAATGAAATAAGAATATCCACCTCTAGCCTCAATAGACATTGGGCCACATACATCAGTATGAATGAGTTCTAATAACTCACTAGCCCTATGACTCTCAAGCCCTTTGGGCTTTTGTTGAATCATTTTCCCAGCTAGACAAGATTCACACTGTCCATAGGATTCCAAATCCATGGAGTCCAGGTATCCATCTCTATGCATCCTAGACAATCTTGTTTCATTTATGTGCCCTAGTCTACAGTGCCAAAGATAAGATTGATTATCCGTCCTAGGTCGTTTCACATCTATATTGAGCATTTCATTTCCCATTTCCAACACATACAATCCATTTATTAAAGAAGCAGTACCGTAAACCATATCATTCAAAATGATAGAAAAAGTACCATTCCTAATACTGAAAGTATATCCATCTTGTTCTAAACAAGAAATTGAAATAATGTTTCTAGAAATTTGCGGAACATAAAGACAATTATTCAAATGCAATAAAAGGCCCGTAGGCAAAATAAGGTCAGCATCTCCAACTGAATGAGCAGCAACTCTTGCTCCATTACCAACGCGGAGATCCACCTCGTTTCTATCCAATCTCCTTGGGCTCCTAAGTACCTGCAACATATTGCAGATATGAGAACCACATCCGGTATCCAATACCCATGAGGATGGATTAGCATAAGAATAATTTATCTCAATCATGAAAATACCTGAGGCAGAAGCATCACCATGCTTCTTGTCCTTCACATTGTTCAGGTAGTCTGGACAATTCCTCTTCCAGTGGCCTTTCTTGCCACAACAGAAGCACTCAGCATCACCCTTGTCCTTAGGTGCCTTCTTACCCTTCTTCTTGCCCTTCTTCTTCTTGGATTTTCCTTTGGGCTTAAGGGGGTCACCTTTTGCAGGCTCCTTACCCTTTCCCTTGGCCTTGCTAGGCCCACCAATCAAAAGAGCCTGTGTCTTATCCTTCTTGATAGACACTTCAGCTGTTGTTAACATGCTTAACAACTCAGGCAAGCTCACTTGCATCCCATGCATATTGTAATTGATGATGAATTGACTGAAGGAAGGTGGAAGTGAGGTGAGGACTAAGTCATTACTTAGCTCGGCATCCATGATGAAGCCTAGGTTTCCTAGCTTCTCAATCAGCCCGATCATCTTGAGAACATGGCTGCCAACAGACATGCTCTCAGTCATCCTACAAGAGAACAGTTCTCTTGAGGCCTCATACCTCTCATGCCTGCCTTTAATATCATACAACTCCTTGAGATGTACGATAATAGAGGGAGCATCCATATGCTCATGCTGCTTTTGCAGTTCAGGCGACATGGATGCCAACATGATGCATACTGCCATCACATTGTCATCCAAGTGTTGTTGGTGGGTTACGAAATCAAATTCCGCAAACCCTTCTTCCCCTTCCCGTGGAGCTACGGGTATTACAGCATCTAAAACATAGGCAATCTTTTCGGCCCTTAGAACTATTCTTAGGTTCCGATACCAGTCCATAAAATTCGAACCGGTCAGTTTATTCGTATCGAGTATTGAACGCAGTGACAGTGGATTAGTCATACTATAAGCTGAAAAGGATGTAAAGATAGTTTTAGTTAATATACGGTTATGTAGTTAAAAGCAAATTATTAAAGACTTGAAATAATTTGCCCCTCCCACTATTTTATCTAAGTCAATGACCCTTCCTTTTGACTTAGGGTTAATCTACTTTAGATTTTACCTTAGTGGGTTTAAGAGTGCGATTATTTATTTTAACCTCCGTCTGAGACCGCAAGATTAATTTAAATAAAGGGTTGATCTTTATCAACAGTATCTCATACCCTCTCTTAACTTTAAGTTGACAACTCTTTGTCACTTAGTGGTGCATCTCATGCAACCAACCTAGCACCATTACCCTAAGCACATAAGTCTGGCTGTGCCTGCAACTTATGTCTTAGTTAAGCATTAAACCAGCACCCTAAGTGTCTTACACTTCAAACACTACTCTAGCCCAACGAAATAGTGGGTCCCAACTGAGTTGTGGAGCACCACTACGTAGAAGAGTTTTGAGTAGCATTGGTGGTGGGAGATAATCATATGCTTAATTATTTATTCCTTTTAAGGGTTCCTTTTATCTTGGGGTTAATTAGGTCCCATCAAACGCATATTGTAAGTTATCATGCTAGTCGTTACCTATGTCAAACATCTATCGGTATACACTAGTCGTTTATTGGACAAACATAATAACCATACAAACGCGATTTGCCCAATTTATGCATACTAGACGTTCTAATCATACATACATATAAACAGTTTATATTGAGATAGCCATGGTGCTCGCGCTTTTGTCCTTTTTGCTTCTTTAAGCAACGGCCGCTTGTCGTCTATACGCCACTAGCCTATTTCTCTAATTACAAATAATTAAAGAAACTCCATAACACTTTGGAGGAACAAAATTTAAATTACAAATATACTTGTAAATTAAAATGCACGATTACACATAAATTTAAAATTCAAAAAAAATTCAAATCCGGGCACCATGACCATCCCCTTCCTGTTTGTACCTGAAAAGTTCAAAACTTGCAAACACAAACATTATATTATCACATAACATTTTCACATGTATTTTGACATTTAACATTTAAACATCAAAATAACATCAAGATTCATATTCTTAAATTTCTCATTGGCCGAATTTAAAAACAATTTCAATTCAAATTTTGTTAATTCTTTCTTAAAGAAAACAAAATTAAACCATGCATGTAGCCATATATCCCTACATGGCCGAATCATATAGGTAACTATATGATAAATTTGTCACAAAATTTCACGCATATAAACATGACACAATTCATGGAGAAAAATAAGAAATCATTCAAGGTACTCTTAGTACCCTCCATGGCCGAATCTACCCTTTCAAAAAGGGTGTTCCTTTTAGAACTTTCATAAAGAAAAGAAACTAAACCATGATGCATAATGTTTTATGAACACAGAATCAAATTTTCATGTTCATAAAAACAAAAACTTTAACACTTTAAAGGATTTGTGATTCAAAATCCACATGCAGAATTTAAACTTTAACCCTTTAAAGATTTTTGACCGTGAAAGACTCTTTTCACAAACAAGGTATCATCACCCGTCGATGGTAAAGCAACCGGGCACTGATACCACTTGAAAGTAAACTTGCCTTTGAAGGCCGATGCATGTAAGGTGTAAAACAAAAATTTTACTGCGGAACATACATGCACTCATAGATTCATGCTTTAAGACAACATGATGTTACCTTGTTTTGGCCTGATCAGTCAGGGAGATGAGATGTCAGGCTTGAAGGGTTCAAACCCTCTAATGGTGATCCACACCACCGTTCGTCTATGATGCAAGAACTCTTTCTTGAAAGCCACCAGATGAACACCACAATGAGGCTTGCTATGCGCACAAGTGGTGAGGGTGGAGGCTAGGTATCCTGTTTGGAAAGGTGTACTGAGCTACCCTACAAAATGGTGCATAGAGGAGGAGAGTTGGCTTGGTTTTCCAATGAAACCTAAGGTGAGGAACATGTCTATTTATGCGCACCCTTTGGAGAGGAGGAGGGAATTCATTCATTCAAAATTAAAAACAAACTTTCAAATTTCTTTGAAAGTTGTGCATGAAACAGTGTGATAAGGTGGAGCTGTTGTAAAACAAACTTTGC